>JAAGAY010007425.1:14021-48293 GCA_011801015.1 Ardeotis arabs
ATATAGATTGTAAGAGAATTTTATCAGTGTAGTAAAGAAAATAAACACAAGTATAAGGTTTATAAAGCTCATGCCACCACCAGTTTGCAAGTGAAAGGTGTGATTTTTTCTTGACCATACTATGTGGAACATAGTCAGGGGACACTGAGAAGGCCACTGCTGGTGGCCTTTCCCTTCTTGTTTCTGATGGCATCTTCCTAAAGCATCTCCTCCTGATGAGTCAGAGGTGGACTGGATGATCCTGTACAGCAGTTCTGATGATCCAAGCCACTTAAAACCAAACAAAATCAGCAAGCTAAACTTTTGGCATGTAACCCTGATTGGGCAATGGCATTGGTATGCGTTATACCAGCCACGCAAACTTACAAAGCCATCCGAACAACTTGATTATTCACTGAATCAAGACAATGCAGTATTCAATTTTATACCCCTTTCTCTATGTGTATTACTTCCTTCTTAAACAAGAATTCTCTGTGCTCCTAGTTGCCACCCTAAACATACGCTAATACATGATTACAGTAATGACCTGTGAAATTATGGTGAAGTATTCGCTTTACTTATTCAAGTTCTTACATAACAGACCTGAAGTCAGTCTGTAGCTGGAGACAAAACAAAGAAAAAAGCATGCGGTGTCGGGTAAACAAAGGAAATATTATTAGGTTGGACCTAATTTGTTCCTAATATATAGGAGAAATGGATGTCAAAGAGAGCAGCTTGTGTCTAGAGCTGTGTTTATAATGATGAAAGCATACAGAATAATGCATAACATAATTGCAAATGTACGAAGTGAAAGAATGTGCAGAAGTAGGCCTTGATTTACTGCATTTTCAATTGCTCATCAATCAAAACCATTTAGAGAGTATTTCAATCAGTTGCTCATTTACAATAGAAAAAATGAATACAATTTATTTTTAAGTCTTCCAGCATTTTTGAAGCTACTTTGGCAGTTCTTGAAGAACTTACATTAAGAACATACTTCAGGAAAAACCTCTAAACACTTTAATCATTTTTTGAGGTAGAAGATGACAAGGCAGTTTTAGCCGTTCCCCTAGGAAGGCGTTAGTAATAGCAAGAGTTACGTAGCACACAACAAGAAGTGAGAAATTTAACTGCTACAGTCAGTGGAAGTATATTCACTGAAAAGGACATGGGGTCTTCTTTCAGCTCTGTAAGAGTCACCTTTTCTTATTGTGGAGAATAAAATAGCAACCATGTTGGTTTGGTATCTGTAACGAATCACCCACCTTTTCATTTTACATTGCTGCCAATCGCTTTGTGTCACCTTAAACACAATTTTTTCAACAACTCAGCTCAAATAAGTATCTCAGTATAACCATAATGTAGAGTCAATCTTTATTTTGCCTTTAAATCCTTCTAAATCCTGTACTATTATTTTAAGATCACTAATTGATGGTCATAGAATTCAGAAGTTGGGACTGTGGCTTCTAAGTTTTGCAAATAGTGAATTTCTTTATAATTGGCTGAAGTACTTAATGGCTTGTTGGTTTGGTTTTTTTTAATCCACATTGGTTTTCACCAGCAAAACCTGCTGTACTTACTGGCAGGGTTTGAGAAGGAGAAAGGCAGCAAACAGGAGGGGAGTAAGAGGCTGAGGACCAGTTAAAGGAGTTGTAATACCCAGATCCATGGGGCTGAAAGGGATTCATCCAGAAGGGCTGAAGGAGCTGGCCACGTGAGCCATTTTTTTTTCAAAAATCAGCCAATGTGAGCCTATTTTTGAAAAAAAAACCATGGTGACTGAGGATAAGTGTGATGGGGAGGAGGAGGTTAACATTACTGTCAAATTTTAGAAAGGCAGAGTATCACTTCAGGAAATTTGCAGCTGACAGTAACTAGGGGAAGTGGAACTCCTCTTGGAAATAAGGTAAAGCCCATACCAGGTTACACCAGGAGGAATTTGGCCAATGGATTGAATTATCATGTGTATCTACTCAGAGATAGTGAAGTGACACTTGGAATACTCCATCCAGTTTTGTAGTCTCCAGTTCACAAGGTGTGTGGAGAAACTGGTGAGGGCCCAAGGGAGGGCTACCATGGTGGCTGGAGGCTGGAGCACATGTCCTGTGAAGCGTGACTGAAGGAGTTGGGTTTATTTAGTCAGGTGAGGAGGACGCCAGAGGAAAATGTAATAGCAGCATGCAAGTATTTGAAAGGTAATTAAAAAGGTGATGATGTCATGCTCTTCCCTTCTACTTTCTTGATAGTACCACGTGATAACAAGGGCATGTGGCCACAAACTGTGGCACGTGAGCTTTTCAGATTGGACACTGGGAAACATAATTCGTTAGAAGGAAGCATAGAACTAGATCTGTTGCCCGGAGAGATTTGGGATCTTCATTGCTGTACAGTTTTAAGACTCACCTGACAAAGCTGTACCAATCTGACCAATGGACTGACCCTCTGAGTGGACTGAGTGACCTTCAGAGGTCCCATCCAGACAATTTTCCTGTGAAGCTATGATTTGACATGGGGAAGCTCTATTCTCAACCCATTTGTTGTGATAGATAGACAAACACCAGCCACACAGCCCTGAGGTCATGAGTTTTTAGAAAAGCATTAAATATCATGAAACTAATGATAAAAGCCAAAGGCCTGGAAATGATATAAACAGGAAAGCTTTGGTAAATAATTATCCACCTTTAGGAATGACTTTGGAGGAGTGGGTTCAGTTTCTCATGTTTCAGCACTACAGAGTGCTCTATGCCTCTTCACAGCTGAACATCGTTACGTTATGAAGGCTGATCTGCATGTTTCTGTGAAATAAATACATGTCAAGTTTTAATGGCCTCTAGCAAAAGAACCCTCCCCTTTTCCTCCACCCACACATTTCCTGCACAAGGACCCTCTATATTGCACAAGCCTGATGTTTCACCAGTGTGAGAAAGACATTTTCTCCTTTTCTTCATAATAAATACAGATGAGGCCTTGTTTGGGGGCTTGTAAAGCTCATGTTAAAACAATAAATTATTCTTTATTTTATACACAGCTTCATTGGCCTCCAAGCAACTACTGTAGAAAGAGTGAATGACATTACAGCTTTTATCTCTCATAGTTATTATATGTATACATTTACACTTATATATAGTTATTATATATTATTATACAGTTATCATTATTACTCAGCATATCCATGACATGCAATTTTAGCAAAGATCATGATAAGGTAGAACTTCTTTCTGAAATAACACTGAAATAAAGCAATTCAGTAAAGATTGACTTCATTAACTTTTTTTTCTGAGGTACTACATGCAATGCAAAGTCCCTCTTTGTTTGGATTTTATTTTATACTTGACGTATAATACATTTTAAACAGATATCAGAAATTGTTTAGATTTTTGGAATGTCATCCAGCTGATGAGTGTTGAAGGAATATGAGTTAAAGGACCACCACCAGCCTTAATGTATAGAATGACTTGTTGAATTAGTAAGAGATGAGAACAGGAAGGTGTATGAATGATGTATACGAGACTCAGAAGAAGAAAACCCAATTGTTTAAGTGTATTGTCCTTATAGGATAATGCATAAAGGGACTTCTCTTGTGTAGGTGAAAAGGTTATTACGTACAGCATGCAGTGGGAGTTAAGTAGGAACTCCAAAATTTAAAAAAGATAGACCACTTAGTTTTATCACCTAGTGAAATTCTGCTCTGCTGTGGGCAAGACAGAGTTAAAATAATCTTGAAACCATCAGTGAGACCAATCCTTGGCAGCTTTTTCTTGTATGACTTTAAAAAAAAAAAAGTCTTGTGTTACTCTTTGTGCAGGTAAACTGCAAATTTTCTGGTGATGACAGAGCAGTTCTCTAAGTACAGTTGATAATAATTTGGCTAGGAAATAATGAATTAAAAGTTGTCCAAACTAGGACAGAGTTAGCCTAAAAGGAATTGTTCAATGGATTCTTTTTAGCAGTGCTTTCTCCTAAATAAGTGTTGTTGACTCTAACAGGTCATACTTGGAGTAAAGTGGATGCAGTTTGACAGAAACAGAAACAATGATGTTTTGAAATAACGACATGGTATGAAAATATCGTTTGCTTTTTACTCAAAAGCATTTTGGAATAGAGTAAGCAAAGAATCATTGAAATAAAGCTAGGAGATATCTAGACATCAGCAAAACCTTTTTGTGCCACAACATGGGTTCAGCTGTAACTTGCATGCTAATATTCTGATTTTGTCAACAAGAAGCCTGATAGTTAGACACCAGTTCTACAATTAAAGATCCGATATTTATAAGATTTATAGATAAAATCTAGCTTGTGTGTAGTGAAGTTAGGCATACTAGTCCAAGCCACTATCTGCTGATCCAGACACGGGAAATGCAGCTAATCTGTTCAACTCCTAGGGAGGTATTTGATACAGTGCCATAAGAAAATTGGAAGATTGAGAGTTAAGGGAAAAAATATGGTAAAAAAAAAACAACAGAAAAAAATTAGTAATCTAATGTCTTGATACTGATCTTCACTTGCATTTTCATTATGACCATGGCAGAAAAAATGCTAATGTATCTTTTTGATGCCACAGATTTAGAGATTATTGGTGACTGAGAGGACTGATGTGTCCTGCACAATGAAATAGACGATTTATAATCTGTGGAGTGACTTAGCAGCAATTATATGAGATCTGACAACACTAAGTGCAGAATTATGCACTGGGATGCTAATAGTGAAATAATTTCTGCTACTGGTTGATAAGTTATCTATAACTCAGAAGTACAGACTGAGATGGGTCTATTGCTTTATCTCAGGACAAAAGCAAATCACTAGTGTGATACAGGCTAAATGAACTATAGGAAAAGATAGTAATTAAAAATAATTTATTCTTGAAAGAGGCAGATGTGATGCTAATTTTGTACCCAACAGCAGTGTGAATGCTGTTGTAAAAGGTACTGGTGGCACCTTGTTTGGTATCTGTGGACACTTCTGAGCTGATTGGTCCAAGAGATGAATTCTGTAGATGGCAGGAGCAGAAAAAATGTGTTAGTGGTGATCAGGGATTTGAAAATCTTGTTTCAGAAGCCTGAGAGTATTTCACATGTCGTCAATTGTCTGTTGTCTGTGTGCATACTGGCCTCGATCCAGCAGCTGTATAATCGCGCCAGTGTTGTTTTGCACACAAAATGATGTATCCTGTCTCTCAGCAGGCATTTTTTTAGAGACTTCAATTCTTTTTCTGAGTTGGCCCTAACTCAGAACAACTTTTTGGGTTTCAACACCTCAGTTCTATGTGGGAGGCAAGGTGGTGTCAAGGTGTAAAGAAAGCGTTGAGCATCACGTTCAAAGTTAAATTCACATTGACTATGTCTGCTACCACCTGAGATTCGTATGGGCGAGCAGTTAAACCTCTAAACTGGTCAAAAAAAAACCTGAATGTGGTTGTGATCTCACGGAATTCTTTGAGATGCTCAGAATTTCCTTCTGTTACCAAAAGGACTATGAATTTAAGGAACATGTTAACTGCACTGCCGTACATTCATTCCAAAGTCAGTTTGTTTGAAAGTTTTTAAGTGCAATGTTGTCAATGTTTTCTTTTTGTACTGAATTTTTGTGATGGATATTTTCTCCAAAGGGGAACATGTCAACAGTTAAGTATGAGATATGACTCTAACCACTTAGTAGTAACTCTCTCAGGAAGCTTTCTAATGCATGTGAGGACTGCAAATAATTTGTGTCTGGAAAGAGTTGAGCAACTGTGAAGCTGGAGCTAACCACAGTTGGATGAAAATTGCTAAATTATGTTTTCTTTAGTTTGAGCAAAATGTCAAGTGTTGCTCTTTTGCCTTTGCCTTGAAAAAGGTCAATTGGATTTTAAAAAAGGCACCAAATCAACTCATATTGTCAGCTGATTATTTGTTTAAGTCTTCAGATGTGTTGTTTTGCTGTTACAATAGAGTCATGGAAAGTTTTAGTAACAAAGACATACTGGATCCTCAGTTGCAAAACTGGGAACCACACTGATATTTTTTTCTTAGTCTTTTGTATGTCTTCTTAAAGAAGAGTGCGGAGAAGATTTAGTTTTGAGAGGGATATCGTCTTATTTTCTCTGTATGTGTGTGAGGGTGTGTAAATAAAACACATGATCTACTGGAGATGTCCTAACGTTGTGATTGTACTTTGAAAAGTGTGGCACAGGGAAGCAGGCTGAAAGTTGTAACACACATCCTAAAATATGCTCAGGTACTCTGCATACCCAGTAAATAGTTCTGAAAGTTTGGTATTTCTTATGCCCCAGCCTCCTCTAGGACTAACCTTGAGTTCCAGGAAAGAGAAAATTGTCATTTTAATAGGCAAAGTGATTCTTTTCCGAGGGGAGTGGAGCCAGCAGCTCTTGCAGGACCTTCTTCTCATTCCTGACTTTTGAAAGATGGCAGGAAAACAGTGGTTCTCATCGTAAAGACTGCTTCTTTCCTGCAAAGTTTTATTTTCACCTTAGCTTTTGTGTAACCACCTATTATTAGCTGAGTAGACCAACCTATGTTAGAGAAATTTTTGCTTCATAAAAGGACTGTGTGCTTATATGTCTATTTTCAATTCTGCCATTTCATTTTCAACAGTGAACAAAAAAACAATTCGTCACTCTCCCCAGCTCTAGGCACCTAAATTAGTACACCGGTCAGTAAAGAGGGAAAAATTATCCCAGATAATGCTTCACCAGACACGTGTGAGATTCCTGCTTTCTCATTATTTTCAGTTAGTATAACATTTCTGTATTTAGACTCTTTATACTGTAATGTTTTATTAAATAGAAAAGCCTTTATGTTTTTTTATTAAAAAAAAATCACTACAAAAAAAGGTGAAAGTTAATTAACAGTCATCTTAGAAACTAGTCACTTTCAGATTGCCCTTTAACGATGAAGAGTGCTTTGTCCTTTCGTTATTACAGTATTTTTTCACTGATAAACATAGAATAGTTTGGGTTGGAAGAGCCTTCTAAAGGTGCTAAAGTCTTTAGAAATAGGCTCAGATTAGGGCCAGCTGCTTTAGCTGGGTACCTGTATACTTGCCTCTCAGTAAATGCTGATGCCTAGCAATTAATTAGACTGAGAAACTATAATGACGTATTAAATGTAGTGCTCTGGAGTTGATGAATAGGCCAGACTTTCATTGCGTTGAATACCGTACAAGCAGAGAACAAAAAGATGACCTGTGCCTGAACGTGTCTATAACCTTGAATGTGAGATAAGAAAAGGACACTCAGGACATGCAGTACAAGCAGGCAACTAGACAGCAGGCCAGCATGGCAGGCAGGCAACCAGCTTTTCTGGCCAGACACCTAAGAGGAGGTCATAAAGAAGGTGAGCAGGTTGGATATTTAATCCTTATACACCTGCTTCTTTGCCACCTTCTGCATAGGTTTTAAAAAACGAATATCTAGGCATCACATATATTGAGAACAGAAAGTCTGCTAGCACCCATTCCGGTATTCCTTTGCCTATCTCAGAGTCTTTTTTCTTCATTTTTCCCTAAGAAATAGGTAATATTGGAAGGAGAAATAAATAATTTGTATCCACATTTCCATGGGGGCTTGGCTTTGGAAAAAAGCACGGTGTAGATGTCCTTCACATAGACTACAGTAGTATAGGTTGTGGTGAGGCCATGGAGTCATGATGAGATTCTCGAACCGCCTGAAGTTTTTCTTAAGAATCAGTGCAGAAACAATCTAAAAAGTAATTTATCCAAGATCTAACCATTTGTTGTGAATTTTATTTGAAGTTGTTATCCCAGCCCATTGAAAACCAGTATAGATTTTCTACTTTCCTATGGGACACATGAAAACCAACTGAGAAAGTAGCCCTTACAAAATTTTAGGAATATTTGAAGTAAGAAAAATTTTGATGATTTTGTCTCTTAGAAAATATATTTGTAGAAAAACATAGGTCTTATGTGGTGTGTTTGAACAAACTTATAGAGAGACTTGAGAAATTCAGTATTTTCACTAATGTAATATATATTTTAAGTTCATATGTTGTAAAGAATTTTCAAGGCACTCACAAGTAGTCATTTTCTGCTTTTGAAAATTATCACAGTCAGATACATTGATATAATATATGAAAACCTGAGAATAAATTATTTTTAATTACTATCTTTTCCTGTAGTTCATTTAGCCTGTAAGTAATTATGTCCGCTATACAGCAGCATGAATTACCAGCCTGTCAATCTTCAGAGTAGCTTTCTGAGATGGATATTATCATCTCTGTTTTACAGATGGCTGGAATAAAAGCCATGGGAAGATAAATTACTTGTGTAGGGCCAGCATCCTTGCTAATATAGGAAAGAAATTTAATGGCTCCTATATTTCAGGTTTGTGCTAAGTTTATTAAACCACATCATAACCCATCTTTTAGTCTGTATTGCCGCAAGTACTTTATTTTTTAGAAATGGAAGTACTGTATTTTTTCTAAATGGAAGCCAAATATAGTGCTACTAGTTCATTAAATCCCTGTAACAATAGAGAGTAGAAGGAGCTGTGCGATTAATGATTTTCAGCATAACCTAGATAAAGACCCTCCACTTCCTGGAAATGTCTCTTTTTGTATTGCAAGGGCTGTGACAACAAGTTGAGTGAGAGTGTTGATCTGTACAAGGGTAGAAAGGCTCTGCAGAGGGATCTGAACAGGCTGGATCAATGGGCCAAGGCCAATTATATGAGGTTCAAGAAGGCTGAGTGCTGGGTCATGCACTTGGGTCACAACAACCTCACACAACGCTACAGGCTTGGGGAAGAGTGGCTGGAAAGCTGCTTGGCAGAAAAGGACCTGGAGGTGCTGGTCGTCAGCTGGTCGAACATGAGCCAGTAGTGTGCCCAGGTGGCCAAGAAGGCCAACAGCATCCTGGCTTGTGTCAGGAACAGGGTGGCCAGCAGGAGTAGGGAAGTGATCGTCCCCCTGTGCCTGGCACTGGTAAGGCCGCACCTTGGACACTGTGTGCAGTTTTGGGCCCCTCAGTACAAGAAGGACGTTGAGCTGCTGGAGTGTGTCCAGAGAACGGCAACAAAGCTGGTGAAGGGTCTGGAGAACAAGTGTTATGAGGAGCGGCTGAGGGAACTGGAATTGTTTAGCCTGAAGAAAAGGCAGTTGAGACCTTCTTGCTCCCTACAAGGTGGATGTTCGTGTCTTCTCTCAAGTAACAAGTGATAGGACAAGATGAAATAGCCTTGAGTTGTGGCAGGGAGGTTTAGGTTGGATATTAGGAAAAATTTCTTCACACAAATAGTTGTCAAACATTGGACCAGGTTGCCCACGGAAATGGTTGAGTCACCATCCCAGGAGGTATCTAAAAGGCATGTAGACGTGGTGCTTAGTGGTGGATTTGGTAGTGCTGGGTTAGCGATTGGACTCGATGATCTTATAAGTCTTAGCCAACCTAAACAATGCTATGATAAGTGTCAACAGAGATGCAAAGCCCAGGACTGTGGTGATGCGGGGAAAAGCTCACAAGCTTGGGCTCAGCTCTGCTTGCTCTACTGCGTTGATCTTGACTCAGCTCTTGCATGTCACAGCTTAGATGGTGACTTTAAGTACCCTCTTCCTTACTGTCTTTTGCATTGATCATTTGGTTGGGTCATGTTTTGTTTTGCGTTAAATTTTGTTTTGTATTAAAACTTCACCTTCACTTTCATATGTATGGTTTACTAAACAACAGGCACTTTGGTCAGTGCTTTGCTGCACAAAGTCTGTTAATGTCCAACAAGTTGGGCTGTAATTATCACAACAGCCATGCCACAAACACTGCACTCAGAAACATCTGCAAAACGTAATAGTCGTGCCTGTAGCACATATTAATGATTTATCAACCCTCTAGAAACTATGCATGAATAGAATCTTGGAATAGATTCTGCCGATTATATCAGAATTAATAGTAATTAATGATTACACCTACTAAGAGTCCATTTGGCAAGCATAAAAATGGCTTGCATGGGTGACATTCTTGTATAGGCCAATGTATTACTGACTGGTTTATGTTTTTCTGACTAGCAACTTGTCTTCCTTTTACGCTTATACTGTATTTTACTATAGCATTTTCTTTGCGTACTGAAGTTGAAGTGGTGTATGTGTGATACTCATATGTGAGAGGAAATTATAACCTCTAACTCCTTTTCTGTTGCTTTCAGCAAAGTTTGGAAAGACTGCTACTACTGGTACTTTTCTTCATTTTCCTGCAAGATTCCTTTCAATTTAAGGAATTTAGTTTAGCCTCCGTTCATTTGATTTCTGTAGTAAAGGCAACGTACAACTAAAGTATGACAGAAAGTAAATACGTTTTGTTGCCTTAATTCATATTCATGTGATCTTCATTGTATGTTTATACTTTTTAATGGAGGAAAAACATATTATCATCTGTGGATATTATCATCTTTGCCTCGAATTGTACATCTAGTAATGTCATTGTACATCTAATTTTTCACCTAGTTTCACATCTACTAATTCATTACACATGAAGCTTAACCCAACGCTGTTGGTGCAGTTACAAGTAACTGCACGTATATGGTTTGAGTAGATCTATATCTGAATTCAGAGGTAGCTTTGTGTGGAGAAGAGTTATCTAAGATGTAAGATGGAAGTTCAACTGTATCTTAAAACTTGCCTTACTCACTAACTCTGTTCAAATTGTGCCTATGCCTAGTTTATCTATATTAAATTAAATTTATAGCTAAATAGTTTCATGTATATAGCTATAGATTGTTAAGGTTAAACATAAATTAGTATATATTTCTGTTGCCCAGAAAATACTAATTATGTCTTAGACAACACAGAAACTACCTTAACAAAACCCTTACAGGCCATTTGTCGCTTTGAGAGACTCGTAAGGAAAAGCATGGAGTGACAGTGAGGCAGAAGGTGGGTGTGTGGAGATGAGAGGCTACGGGTTTCCACTGAGAGCATGTGGAGAAACTGGCTTGGCCAGTTCTGAGAGTGTCGTTATATGGCATTAAACTGAAAATTTCCGAGTGAGCCTGCAGCAAGAACCACCATCCCAGTGACGGTGGTGGAGACACCGTGCCTGACATGGGAGCAGAGAAAGCAGAAGCACACTTGCGTTGCTACCACTGCCACTGTCCTCACTGGAATGGGCTGGTGAACATCACCCTACAGACTTCTACGTTCGTTAACTTGTATGAATGGTTATAATTATAAATTACGTGAAATGACACACCAGGCAATGAGACTTCCAAGACTTGCCCTTATAACTGGGTTTTATAGGCTTTACATTTGGCATGCTTAACATAAAATTGCTTCAAAATCCACCTGCCAGGCAAAGTTTCCCCCTCTCACTTCAGAATTTGCTTCCAGTTACCTCAGGAGATTGCCTTTACCTCTCATCAGGCTTTTCATTACTTGCCTGTCAGCCTGTCTTTTCTGCTAACTTCTGCAAGGTGCTGAAATGCTGTTAGAAACACCTGAACAAGTGCCATCTGGAGGTTGAAGCCTTATTAGGCCTGTGTTCCCTATCCAGTCTGACCCATAATACCGCCAGGTTGGTGGAGCTCACCTCCATGTGCTGACCCTGCTCCACAGGCAGAGCCGGTGGTGCCGGTGATTGTGCCAGCAGAGATGAACAAGGCTTGAGGTCTTTCTCCCAGCATTGACTGGAGGAGGGATAATGGCAGAACTGGTAGCTGCTCTGCTGCACTTGGTGATGGGAAAGGGCAAAGAAAAGTCAAAAACCACTAAAGCAAAAAAGAAAATGAGTGAAGGGCTTCTTCCAGTCATGTACTCTCTTCTTCACCCACCATGCAGCTCTGGAGTTGGCGGTTGTCTGTGTTTGCTTGACATTGGACCTCGCCGTCCAGCCAAGACAGCTTGGTCAAACAGTTTGAGTGGTTTTGCAATGAGAGAACATGATACTGCAGAGCCAGAAGTTATTGCCATACAAGGGTGCTAGAAAAGAATAGACAGCCCTCACACAGAGAGGGAGACCTCAAAAGGACATGTATGCCATGCTAAGTAATAGGAAAAACTAAGCTAAAATAAACCCCAAAACAACAGCTGACAAGCTTATTGCTTTGAAAAATATGTGAAAGCCATCCTTCTGTCATTTTTTCCTCTTCAGAAATGGTCCACAGATAACAGGAATGGGTCACAGAGCAGCTCATACCCAAATTCTTCTATTTAGTGCTGCAAAAAGGTCAGTTCTGGCATTAATCCATTAGAGATAAGATCCAAGAGGGAAAGTAACTTCTTGTTTTCTGAGTACAAGAACCAACAGTGTGATGTGTGGTCCACCACTCACACTGTCTGTTGCTGACAATGGGTAGAGCTGCGTTCCTGTGAAGTTCAATAAGTACAGCAAGGCATGGCAATCAAATGTTCCGATTGCTTAGTTTTGAGATACATATGTGTATATATATCCTTTGATATTATGTTGGCATATATTGACATACAGTTTAGGTTTTTATAAGCAGAATCATAGGGAAGTAACTAAATAGTACAAGGCCATTAGAGTCAGCCAATGGACTTGGCTCAACGTTCATTTCATTCGCTTTCTAATTTCCTTAAATTTCCCTTTTCTGTTTTGTTTGCAGCTTATTAGTGGTATTTCTGTCAGAGTCTGTTTCGAAAGCCCTGATATAAATTTTTGTGCTAATGATTTTTCCGTTAAAAATCCAAAAGTTGTAACCCACAAATGCAAATTCTAGAAAGTTTTCAAGCTACTATTGCAAAATCAACCGTCGAAACGTAAGTTTCTAATACGAGGCTGACATCATATCCATATTTAACATGAATTTGTTTTTAATATTGATTTGAGTAACACTCCCTATGAAAAGAGAGCTCAACAACTCTTCAGGTAATTTTTATTCATCTAGACCTTTCTGTCCTTGCGCTGGGGGACAAGGATGGGAGGAGGAAAGTCAGCTCATTATCTCAAGCCAGGAAGTGAATGATTTCAACGACAGAGCCAAATATATTATTATACCTCCACCTACTCTTCTTCACCTACTTGTCAGATAAAGAAGGACGTCTAGTCCTTGTCCTAGTTTTTGCCCATGTTTCCCTTTTTTTTGAGGAGCATCCCCAACCAAAACAGTGTTAACTTCCTGCTGTATAAATAAGACTTGCCTTCTGCTGTCTCTGAAGGTGTGGAAAGGCGGTAAATATCTACAGCAATTTTCATTAAAATCACGGGGAGTAGGGAAAGTAAACTGCTGACAGTTTTCATGAAGGGCAGGTTGAAGATGGTGAGACAATATTTGGGTTCTTACAGCATGGTGTGGCTGCAGCATCCCCCAAAGAATTTCCCAATAGTCAGGGAACACTGGAGTATAAGAATGTCTTATTCCCACCAGTCTTGCCCCAAAACACCCAAGCAGCAGATATATGGAAGGTAATGATCTCAATAATCCACAACCCTTGGGTTCCCTCCAAACCTGATTTTTTTTAAGGTTTCTTGCTTTTGTAGCTACTGAAGTTGTTCCAGTCAGTTTGCAGTTTTGATCTGCAGCAAAACGCTACTAAATAAATGGTCTGTCCAATTTCTCAGTCAGGTATCACAGGGTAACAAGAAATAAAGAGATAACAGTAGGCATAAAGGACATTATGACACTGAAAGAATCAATTAAAAGGAAAAACATGTTGTTATAGCAATAACTCCTAGCCTTTTCTTAACTCTTAATTTTGAGATTTTCAGTAGCAGCAAGTAAAAGTTCAGCAATAAACACAAAGTTAACTTATCTCTTTGACTCTTCATGTCTGTCGATGATAACTTTCAATTCCGTTTCTTTTAACTCTATATATTTGTCATTAACTTGCGTAAATAGAAATTACTGCTCTAACAGAAAATAGTGTTAAAAAGAATACTTTAATGCTTTTACTTTAGTGCTGCGGAAATACCACTTTCTCGGACTTTTTAAATGAGTGGGATTGACCTGTATATAGTGGTGGTGGTTTGTATGGTCCCTGCATGTTACTTCTTCAGTTACTGACTTTCCTCATGGGTTTTGCTTTCCTATCCTAGCTTGCAGTCTGTTTTCCGACATAACTAGAAATTTATCTGCTCTAATGCTGTCAGTCGGGGAATCTGTTGACAAAGGCTTGCAGCGTTTAGTCTTTCTTGTTTTTCTTTTTCAGTGTAAGGTCCGTGAGTGGACAACATTCTGTTTTTAATTGGTACGTAATCTGGCTGCTTTCTGCTACCAGAGTGGTCCTCCACATGGCACAAGGCACAAGACAGTGCCCCAATCTGCACATCTGGCAGGACTGACTAAGAGTCTGTATTTTCAGTGCATCTTCAAGATGAGCTCTTTTAAAATTTGAATCCTTCCTCTTAAAACAAACAACAACAACAAAACCCCCAAATTTGTTCCACCACTTGCAGGGCTGAAATCGGAGGTGCAAATGGCTGTTGAGTGGGAGTAGCTGCAAGTGTACTGAGTGCTGTGCAAAATATTTGTAGCGAATCCTGAGTATCCAAGAAAATCTACTTTTTAAAGATTTCCCAAAGTTTGTGAACCTTTCAGGTAAGCCTGAGCCATGTTTAGACTAAATCTGAGCTAAATTCAGTTTGCTAGAAAGGAATTTGTGGCTTTGGCTTTGGGTAGAAACTGCAGGATTAAAGATAAAGAGAAACTTGACAGTTTAGACTAAGTTTGGGGTGTTACGTTAATATTAGGAAAATGTATTAATAATGCTGAAGGCACAGTATTTTTTATCATTATAACAGAATATACCCATAACCTGTTTATGTGTTGAATTATAACTTTATTAAAAAAAAGCACTTGAAATAACTATATCTTAGTGCAAACCTGTAAATACATTCTTAATTTAATGACAGATATATGAATAATTACTTTTCTTCATTACACTTTTTATGGTGGCAGCTATGCATGGATGTGGATGTGGTGGCAGTTGGCTGGTACCACAAGTGCTCTTGTGATGTTGCCTACCAAGCTGGAATGAGTTTTGCAGCCCTCAATTACGTTTATTGCTGTCTTTGGATTTTGATTTAAATTTTTAGAGCTTGAGCTGTTACTGACACAAATCTTTTCCTACAGAGCAAAATGGAGAGTAAATACCTCAGGAAGCAAAGTAGGGATAAGTGGTAAATGTTCCCAATAGAAACTATGATAAGAGAAATTATATGATTGATAAGAATATGAGATTCATCAAAACTGGTGTTTAATGGCAAACAAACAGGCAAAACCTTGATGACAGCAGATCCAAAATCAACTTATTAAGTGTAATCACCAGTTAGCAGGGTTACACTACTAAGGACATGGCTTTTACAAAAGTCACTTTGAATGCTAAGAAAAAGAGTTTGATTTAAACAGAAGGATCTGATTTACACTTCAAAGGTTAATATTTCCGGGAGGTATGAGTGGGTCATGTTAAGCCATGGCTTAGAGTGTAATATCATGATACTAAGATGATACTTATGATGACACCAATAAAAGATCTTCAAGCTGCTCTCAAAGAAACAGCTTTTGTTGAAGAAGATACAGGAAAATAAAATGTACAGTAAAGCCTACTTTTTGATATTTAGACATATACAAAAATGCTGTGCATGCAATTTATCAGAATTATCTCTGAAAACAAGGGAACTTGCAGAAGGAAATAGAGAATTATGTAAATGTTTTATGCGTGTCACTTGTTTAGCATTATTAATGCTATTGTGCATATGATTATTCAGTTCCATGGCTAATTTTCTTCCAGAAATGATTAGGAAAGAGAACAATATCAGATATATATCGTGCATTGTACAATGGCCCTGATTATAATTTCTTGCATATGATTCCTTTAACACAGTGAGTCATTTTTAGCAATGTAGATAGTAGCTCCTTGAACATGCCAAAACATGCAAATTTTTTGATTAATCAGACCAGTAATTTTCCCAAAAGCAGTAGGCACTTGTTATGTAAATCGGTGTTAATCCACAGCGGGCTTAAGAGTGGCCAGTGACGGAAAGCTACGTGAGAAAAGAGAGGTCCACAACATAAGAACTTCCAGTAAATTAGTGAAATCGCCCGGGAAGTTCACAAGAAGTCAGCTAAGGCATTAAAAGTGTACGAGCATCAGCCAAGAGGCTGCCACCAGGACTGGCAGCGGCACCCGTGGCCACCGACAGCTGCCCGGGAAGGACAGCCTGACAAACAAGGGGCTTTCTAAGACTTTCCAAGAGTAAATTAGCATAGTCCAGATAGAGAATAAGATTAAATATTACCCTGATAAGATTAAAAAACCCTAAAGTTAAACTAACCAAAGCATAAAGTAGCATGCGAAAATTCCACTACAGTGGCTACAGAGAGCTGGTCTCAAAAGCTCATCTGAGTGAAGACAACTCTTCTGTTGGCAGAGGGACCTGTTTTTGTGATTTCTTGGGGTTTTTTACCACCTGGCACCAGTAAATGTGTAACAAAAAATAATAGTGATGTGCCACAGTGATCTAAGGATCAAAATGATCCAGTTCTAGACACAGAGGTCTTTTTGTGGTCGGTCGTAAGATACAATCTTTCTTCACAAGCTTTGATTTCACTTGAAACATTCTCTCTGAAAAAAACAACTTTTAGTGGTATAGTCATATGATTAGTGGTATGGTCACATGATGATAGTTATCAAATGAAATTTTCAAAATAGGAACTCAAAGAGTGCATCTGTAGAGTACACTGAATTTTTTACAGTGCTGATAAATACTCTGTAATAGATTGAGGAACTGTTCAAATGAAGTGTTCAAATGACTTTTCTTTACCAAAAGTCCTGCAAAGATACTGTAGTTTTATAAATTGAAATATCATTCCTCTAAAATAGATGACAGTATCTGAATCCACTTCTCCTTGGAAAAATAGTTTTTACAGTTTCAGGGCAGGATATCTCAGCCATGGATGAAAATACGTGTGAGAATTATGATGCATTTTAGTTAAAAAAAAAATCCGATGCTTGGTGTGTTTGTGTTCATTAGAGCAATAAAAATCCTATATCTTACAAGACCTATTTAAAGTGACGGGATACAGCACGCATCTTGGTTTTCTCTCAGTGTGTAGAAAGGAGATAAAGAAGAGGTTTGTTGATGATCTGCAGTCTGTTGTGTAATTTTTCACTACTATTAGCAGACTTACTATTAGCAGACTTATCTCAATTTCCAAATTTAGACCTCTGGTAGTGGCAGCACAGTGAGTAGGAACAGGCAGGATTAGAGGACAAAGAGGTGGAGAGACTACAAGCGTCAATCACGCAATGGAGGCTTTCTGTGGATCTGTCCACCAGGTTTGCATGTGATCTTATGAAGTGTGAAATGTCTTCTGTCCTTTCACTGGCAGCTGTGGAAGTTTGTCCTTAATTTACTAGCTTCCTGCAGCTGTCACTCTGCAGGATAAATAAATCAAGATGTTGTACATGAGGAAACCCCTCACACACATACATGCACAAAACCCTCCCACAAATTTACAAAATGTACCAGGAAAACCTCCCTTCTTCTCCTGGAGAGAAGTATCCAAAGTCTCTTTGGGCAACTTGTTCCAGAGCTTAAATATGTTTTAAGTAAATATGTTTTCCTTATGTTCAGTTGGAACCTTGCCTGTTTGAACTTAGGACCAGTATGTCTCATTCTCCTGCTGTGCTCTGCTGTCTTCTCGGTACCGCTCTTGTATATCGGAAGGCTAATAGAAGTTAATGGCTATTATTCCTCTCTGACTCTTCTCCATGCTGAAAAGCCCGCTCCCGTCAGCATGTCCTCACAGGGCTTCAGCCCCTCGCCATCTTGGTGGCCCTCCGCTGGACCTGCTCAAGTTTTTACCCATCCAGTACTCTCGCCATTTGAGACTACGATGTCCTAACTTGGGTACCCTACTGCTGTGGGAGACAATGCTGAAAGCCTTGCAGAACTCAAAGCAGATATGATCCACTGCTCTCCCCTTACTGCACAGGAGGCAGTCAGGTTGGCCAAGCATCCCTGGTAAATCCAAAAGAAGCCTGATGAAGCATCTGGCAGATCTTAGAGCAACACCGAGACTGTTCCCACCTCACCAGCTGGCAAGGTCCCTGTGGACTCTTTTGCATGTGAGCTTTCCTTCAGATAGGTGTATATGTGGCTTTTTTCTGGAACTTTTTTTTTCTGGAAATTTTTTTCCTTGACATAACAATGCACAAGAGCAGATGCACAGACCAGCTTGCTGAGGTGAAATAACAAAAGTTTAATTGTCTTCCATCAGCATACCTCAGTAAAATAACCGGCAGCTTTTACTGACGGTATCTTACAAGCTTTTCAGGCAGCTACCACATCTGAGAAGAATGATAAGTTGCCTGTCTGTGTTCCCACCTTCAGGACAGTCTAATTATCTGCTTCAAGTAGTCCTCACTTTTCTCCATGGAAGACGCATTATTAAAACTTTTTTCCTCTTATCTTTTGCTGGGGTGTTGTTTTAATGCTACTCACAATGCAACTGTAAATGACATGGGGTTAGATGTTTTTAAGTAACCCTGTGGTCCCAGTGCACACAAATTAGGTAGCATTACAATTAAATCCTCTGGAGTCCTAGTTCTTTAGCTTAATTGTTCAATCTGCTTCCATAAAGCGCAGGTCAAGCTCTCAGGTTATCAATCCATCATCTCACTCTGAGACATAGTTTCTTTTGGCCTCCCTGTGTACGCTTGTGAGCTGAGGAGAATGGCTCTGAATTTGTATGCAACAGCGGAGGATATTGGAACTAGGGTGAGATTTTGGGGTTTGTTTTTTGGGGGGTTAGGCTGGGGTTTTCTAATGAAAACTTCTTAAGAATGCAAAATTAATATTTACCACATTTTTAACAGAGATGTCATTGCCTGTGCTACTAATATCCATAGCCAGACCTTTTTCTTTTGGTTTTTTTTTTTGATCCCTTTGGAGTGTGTAGGTTTCCTCTCTGAACATCCTGCGGGTCTAGTAGGTTTGTCTTCAGGACTTGAGTATTCTCTGCACTCTATACTTGGTCCAAGTGGCAAGGACAACGTTCTTGTGCCTCTGAAAAAGTAAAGTGGTGCCAACTTGGCCAAAGTTGTTTATATGATAAACGCAGTGAAAACAGGTTACAATGCCAACAGACTTATTTTCATAATGCTTTAAGACTATTTTTACGTATTAAATGTTGAAGTGGAAAAGAACATAATGAGTGTCAAAAGTGTAATGAAGAAAAATTCAATTCTCAAATTAGTGCTTTTGAAAAAACAAAAAAAAAAAACAAAAAAGCACCGAGGCTGTGAAAGCTGCGGTTGCACTGACACAACCCCAGAGTCTGCATCCCGCCCCTGCTCTTGCAGAGCAAACAGCCTGGTAGCTGCCGGTGCTAAAATAAGCGCGGATCGATGCGACTTGGTCCGAGCCACCTCTGTGTGTACGATCGTTGGAACTTGGGTGTTGTTTGGGCAGGACCATTTGCTTTGGTTTGATTTCCCCAAATTCAGCTGCCGTGGTTTCTAATAGAGACACAGGGTAGTGAGGATAAGACCACAACCCCTTTTTGATGCTTCAAAGAAAAAACACAATGATATATATGAACTCACCTCTGCAGGGTGTATCTTCCAGAGACTCTGGATTTGGATAGGAATATGGGTCAAAGAAGGTTCCATCTTTGTTCCAGCTGAGTAAGAAATGTTCCATGGAGCAATACAGTTCCTGTGTAAATGCATAACCTACTTAGGAGCGTTGGGTTTTCTTAGTTACGATAGTTTCCTAAGCTTCTGTTTGTAAGGCATTGCAGCAGTATCTTACAAGGACAGGAGAAGTAAAACTCACAATTTTTGTTTCTGGTAGCTAACTCAGGCTGTGGTTCCTCCTGTCCTTAAAGAAGTCAAATAACCTCCTGGAGTCCATGTGCTCGTTATTGAAGGACCCAGAGGAGCTGTGTCCTCACGCATTTGCATCAATACGTGGGCGTTCTCTGAACTGCACACTGAAATTCCTTCCCAGCCTTGAGAAAAGGAGGGCTGCAGCAGGTGATGTGTCTCAGGGATGCTGGCTACTGCTGCCCAGGACAACGGTCTGCATCTCTGGATGACAGCGAGGGGCAGAAGTGGTGGCAAGGATGCTTCTGGTGGCAAGGTTGCTTCGGGTGTCAAAATGCCTTTCTGCAGTCCTGGTAGAACCGTTCCTCAGAAATAGCACTGTCTGAAACACTCAGAGTGTTAAATCAGGACAACAGGCTGAGTGAAGGAGACAATTGTGGCACTTTATTCCGTGTTTATTTGTTTTAGAAGAGTGAGCATCCACCACTCGAGGCTGCACAGGAGGGTGACATAGCATGGGCCTTGCATACCAACGCCGTATGTCCCTGCGGTTCTGAAAGACAGGGCTGTGCAGCATTCTCAGCTAATGGGTTTTCTTGAAAAGTACAAAACCGCTTGAAAAGTGTGTACAACTTTTGTGGTTAGGTCCTCAGAGACCAAAATGCCAGAGGCTACTCTGGATTCAGTGTCGTCACTGTTATCTGTTCTTGGGTTTTTTATCCCTTTCACATCCATTAAACAACTTAAATTAAAAGAAATCCATTTGCTGGTTCCATTATGCTTGACCTCCCTCAGAGTCCTTGGATTTGTTTATAGAATTAAAAGACATTTTGGTTCCCTTTTAGTGTCTCTTAAGTATAACATGTGTTTGCATCATTTTTTTGGAATGTATTTACTTACATGTATCACAAAGAAATTTCCTCTCAGTTAACTGCTTTGGGTTCTCATGACAAAAACCAATAATCTGGAAAAGTGGGAAAATGTTATCTCAAAATAGTTGTTTTTAACACTTCTTTATGATGGTTTGCTGTTAAAAAAAAATGCACACATGGAGCTGTATGGCTTTAAGCAGCTGTATGAGAGTATTCCCAGGGTTTGACTGGCTGAGTTTGAAATCCCATTGAATCCCATTAACTTCTGCTGTGTCTCACTTCCGACCAGACTGTTTTGTCATATAGTTTTGGCATTAGAAATTATGAATCTGTGGATCATGAAATGTTGTTTTATGCTCTCTGTTTCGTAGGTGTTGGAATGAACATATATCTGGAGTATTTGCAGCCTCCCTGTATTTTCAAAATTCCTTCCATTACGAATTGCCAAATATAATCAGATTAAACTCTTTACTATTTATAATCCCAATTATTACTTTCATGCCAATGGGTACCTTTCCAATAAATTGTTCTGTTTATTAGTATCATTGGTTTCAGTATTCTAAAGGACAATGTGAAATACAAAAAAACCAATGCAAATGTAATTATATTCCAGCAATCACGAAGAATCCAGAAGCCTTCTTTCTGTCCTCTTTGGGTTAACTCCTTCTTTAGTAGTTATTGAACTGGCTGCTTTATCAATTGAAATGGATTATTTTCCCTCAGTATTAGTGCAACTTGAAAATTAGAGAAAGTCAGATTTCATATTCAGAAGTTCCATCACTGGGCTTCTTTGCAAACAAAAGACATGGTTATAATACTTTTCTTGGCTAAGTCTAAAGGTCAAAATTAGCAAGTTTTAAAGAAGAGCTGCAGAGGCATACAGCAGAGCCTTTGTAGTAATCACAAATGAAAGACAGTGCTGAAATAGGGGATATCATAGAGAATCTAATTTATAGCTACAACTTGGTATCTGTGACGGCAGCAGTGAGATTGAAATTGGGGCAAGAATGCAAAGAGCCAGCAGGTCAGTAAGAAAATAAAGAATTGTGGCTAGGGGCCAGCAGCTAAATCCTATTGTAAAGGCAGCCCTTGACCACATTTTCACTATTATGACAACTGTGAGTTGTTTTTGTTGTTGTAGGGATCTTGGCTTTGTTTTGCAACTGTGTGGGTTGAACCAAGTAACCATTTTCAATGACTGTTTTGGGCTGGGTTTTTCTGGGGTGTGTGTGTTCAGCTGGAGGCCTCAGGATATGAACTTACTTTTAACTCTCTTTAACGTCTCTTATTTTCCGTAGCAACTGGCTGCAGCATTTTGAGGCATGGACTGCTGGTATAAGAGAAAGCATCTGCTAAAGCACACAGGACCTTGCCATGACTGCATTCAGCCTCTGGTCTAAGCCCCCTTCATTTCACACCCTGATGTTCTTTTTCTCTCTCTGTTTCAGGGTCTTTATGTCTTTGTCGTATATTTTATCCTGCACAACCAGCTTTGCTGTCCTGTGAAAGCAAGTTATACTGTAGACATGAATGGGCATACAACTCCGGGATCGGCTTTTTTCACACATGGCAGTGGCCTGCCGGCTGCAGGTGGAGAGATCAGCAAGTCCACTCAGAACCTCATCAGTGCTATGGAGGAGGTAACACTGCTCTATAGTCATTACCTTTTGTATTGAAAACATACCTAGAGCGGCCATACTGAAGTGTAATACACAGGAATGAGGTGCTAACTATCATAGGTTGGGTTTGGAGAGATGGGGATTATTTTTTTTTTAATAATAAAAATTGTTATCTTTAGCCATGGTGATATTCTAGGAATTTACAATTCCCTGGTAATATCCCATCTAGAGAATTTCCCCTTTTCTACTTCAGTCTTCAGTTTGTTATAGAGGCTGGTTAAAGTGTTGTCCAAAGTAGGTCATGAGAAACCAAAATATTAGGTTAATTATTTCAGCTTTCTGTAGATCTTAGATGAATTCTAAGTCTTTAATTTTCTGAAGTCATGCTGTGCAAGACTACTGGACATTTTAATAGAATAGAATAGAATACAATTAGAATACAATTGGAGGGAGGAGAGGAGAGGAGAGGAGAGGAGAGGAGAGGAGAAGTAGTACCTCTAGTAAACTGAGGTGACTTTTGCTGCTGTGTATGTGTGCATGTTGATAGAGCTAGTTGAAAATTTTCCAGCTAAATATTTTTTTTTTTCCAGGAAGAACACCAATTTAATAGAATTGAAACATTTCAAGGAAACATGTCAGTTCTAGTAATAATTTTTATGGAAACCAAGCTGCTCACCTGGCAGCTGTTTTGCCCATTTCTTTACCTGCCTGACTGTAGGTTTGTCTGGATTTTAAAGCTCCTCATGTGCCTCCTGGTAGACCACTGAATTTATTCAACTTCTCAGCATCCCACTTAAGGTGGTGCCTGACTCCCCAGTTTGGTGGACAGCATAGCTTCTCAGCTACACGTGGCAAGCTTTTATGTTCCTGGGCTCCTGAGAAGTGGATGAGCAATAAACCAAGAAAATGTATCATAATTGTCCTTAAATATAGTTTTTTAGAATTCAGTATTTTGTTTTTTGACTACATTTAGGGAAGAGATAGATTTTAAAAAAATAACAAATACTACCTTTTTTTTTTTTAATTAACTGAAATTCTGATTTTTTTGTGCAACTCCATCTTAAGTTGAAGGGGCACATGGGCTATAGCAAAGTTAATGTCGAAACTGTGGGGCTGTACACCACAAGAACCTTCAAAGACTGGGAAAATACATTAAAATACTGTTGGTAGACATGGAAAGCAGTGGGTTGCCAACTGTAGATCACATAATGAAAAGTAATGATGATTAGTGACTGTAGAAGGGAGAGGCGGGGTCCAGCAGAGAAAGAGGCAGGGGTAAGAGAGGAGTGAGATGGAACCTTTCACTTCTTTGATTTGAAGATCTCCATACCAGGTGCCAATATTCAGAAACAGCAATATTTTTTCGACTTGTTGACATAGCTAGGACAGACATAATAAACACAAGGTTGAATGACTTGTAATGAAGTTATATAAAAATACATTTAAAAAAAAAAAAGGCTAGCTGGTTCACTGTAGAAGTGACAGAATAGCTGGTTCCAAGATATCTTGGTCTTCAGTTCACCTCTGGTCAGAGTTTCCCAGTTTTTATGCTATAGTTTTGGTGATTACTACATTTCTTTGTATTTTTAAACTTTACAGGTTCCTGCAGACTGGGAGAGGGCATCCTTGCAGCCTACTGGGCAAGCTAGTGCTGACTTTAAGCAGAGTCCACAAAATGGCAATGTTTTCCACCCTTCTGGAGGATTTAGTACCAGCTCATTGGTTGCTGATGAGGAGTCGCAGGAGTTTGATGACCTAATATTTGCTTTAAAGACTGGTGAGTGACTCTTCTTGTTCCTCAAAGGCTGCTATGTTGTTCTTCACACTTACAGTGTCACCATTCCATGAGATCCAATTAATGAGATATGTTAATATAGTCTGATTGCCAGTGAAAATGTGAAGTAAAAATATTTTGCCTAGGAGTGCTATTCCATGAAAAATATCGTGCAAGCTATCTAAAATAACAGAGAAGGAGTTTGCAAAAATATGTTTTGAGTCATGATAATAAGAAGACCTACAGAAAGTAGCAGCAAATTGGAGGCTCTGACATTTTTTCACAACTGCTTAAATGGCTAACTTGCTGCCTGTAGACATGGACCATCTTGTCCTCTTTTCCTTTCTTTTTCAACTTGATAGATAGAGTATATACAATGCCTATCTTTATTTTATATATATTTACACATGCATAGCTATGAGAAAGAGCATAATTTCATAAATACTGATGTTCCCAATAAGTGTAAGAAAAAATATTTATATAAACTACATTTGGACCTGAGAAATGGTGAACACTGGAAAGATAAACTAGATAGACAGACTTCTGCCCAAACACAAGAACCAGCTCTGATGAACTCACCATGCTGCTGGAGGACAGAAGAGAGGAGGCCACTCTAGGTATCCAGCCTCAAACCACACCTGCGAAACAAAACGTTTGTAATCAGACTCCACTCAATGGCCTTAGAGTTCAAGTCTTCAAAATCCCAGACTTTGCCCTCAGTTAAGTATCGCTTTTCTGCCCTCTCACCCACTCCACCAGTGAAACTTCAGATTATTCAAATGAGGATATAAATAGATAGCCAGACATGGCCACAGGTGGAAGAAATGAAGTGAAACGTGTTTCAAAGACAGGTCAACATGGGAATGACTGATAAGACCACAAAGGCAAAGGACCGCCACCTGATAAAACCTAGCTAATGCTAACCCCAGCCCATCGCCTCTAGGCACTGGGTACAGTACAAATGGACTTGTGGTAGTAGGAGGTCGCCTGAACGATCTTTGGGAATACCATCGAGCTTTGGTGACATTAGCAAGTTAAGCGCTCTGGCACATTACTGAGAATTTCAAGAGTTGTATTCCCTTCAGTGACATCAATGAAACAGTCAAACTGGTTGGAAGACTGGGAGTGCTGCTAATGAAAGGATAGTTTTATTCAATATATTCATAACACTTATCTCCTAAGCCAATTTCCATTGCAGAAAACTCTTCTAATTTTGAAGATATTTGGATGATTAGAAACTGGCCTAGTGCTAAGAAATACAATTTTTTATGAAGATTGTAAAAAAAATCTGTATTGTACCTCTTAATTTTCCTGGACATTTTGCAAACTACTTCTACTTTATTATGCAGCTAATTAGATTTTGGGCAAGACTTCCGAATCTGGGTGCATAATCTTACAGTCGAAAACCCTTTTCTTAAGTATCTAATGATGTAGCTTTTACTTTTTTACTCCTTTCCGACTCTTTTGAAGGAAATCAGATAATTCATAGATTGTTAATAAGATATGAAGCCATTCACACTTAACCCTCCCACCATCGCATGGGGTTTACTGCTTCAGCAGCTCAGATGACATCAGGTGGCCTCTTTTCTGCGGTACACTGTACACACTGTGGAAGACTGAGTCTTGAGTCATGAAGAGCAATCTAGGCAACAGCATTAGTTAAAACTCGTGGTTAATACAATTCACCACAACTTTAGCATTTAGTGATTTTCTAAATAAATCTTCAAGCTCCCTCCTTAGTTAATTTGTTTTCAGTCCTTCTAAATTAACTAAGTCTAGAAGGAGCTTTTTATTATTTTGCCTGAATTTTATTATTGTCTTTTTTAATTTTTTATTATCATTTGTTCTTACGAGCCTGTTGTATCAGTGTGATTTGAAGCAGAGACCTCAGGCCACAGTCAGAGAAGAATATTTTTGCTTGCACTACTGGTTCAAGTAGCACGTGACCATTTTACCCCAATGCTTATTTGTGTGCCCAAACTGTGTCCCCAGCAACATTACAGGGGCAAAAAAAAAAAAGATGATTTCTAAGCCAAACCAGTTGTCCCATCTGGTTCCATCCCCATACACATTTGAACAAACCAAACTGAAGAGGTGGTGTTGAGGTTAGAGTAGCTTTAACCACCAAAGTAAATGTTTATCAGCTGCTGCTTTAGATACAAGCTGTAGCTCAACACATGCTTTAAACCCAAAAATGTGAGTTCCTCTGTCACTAAAAGTCATAGCTGTTTTATTGTTTTCATCCAGAATTGGCAGTGCATGGCCAATGAGTCAAGATGCTCTTGATGACACGAGGGAGGCAACTGCCTGGAAGCAATAAAAAAGGGAGATGAGGTGGTGGAAAGTGGGATTTCTTCTCTGTTTGGCTGTACGGGCTTATGCTGATGAAGTATGTACTGAGCTGTGGTCTGATGGGAAATTTGTGATACAGTTGAGCCATCAGGCACTGAAAGGAGCCTGTCCCCTGGTCCCTCCCGGCAGCACGTTTCTTCTTCCTCTCTCGTGCCATTGCTTGTAGTCACATGAAACCACAACCACGCAGAAACCACAACCACTCCTCCTTTCCCTCTTCCTCTTCCTCTCTACCTCTCTCCCCTTGCCACTCCACGTCAGTCTGAGCATCACTCTCAGCTCCAGTAAAGCAGTGGGCATCAGCAACTAGAAAGCCAGCATCTCTTCTCTGAAGAAGCTAAAATGCACGGGCAGCTGAGGTGCCTTTCTGCTGCCCTGCTCTTGTCTGTAGCAGTGCTTCTCAAACATTTTTTTAGACCCAGCTTTATTTCGGTAGGTTGGGAATTCCTCATGTCAAGCAGACAAGCTCCTGGGAGAGCAGGAGAAAGGTGCCAGGTACCACGTTAGCTGTTTTTATCATCACTCCCAAATGGAGAGATGTGGCTGTTAGGTATAGAGCTAGAACAGCTTGCACTGCTGTTGCGTGAGCTTTAGCTCTGATAAGCAGAAACAGAAACCTCCATTATCTGTCGTTCCCTAAAACCATCAATCTGTAACCAAAGTCAGCCGTAGCTGTGCTAAAATATTAGCTCCCACTCTGGAGGCTGGCTGAGGATCAGCACTGATTAGCAGAGGAATACGCAAAAATGTCTTTATGCCTCTTTGCACTTCATCTCTCCTTTCTGCTTGTTTAGTTCGGAGCTGTCTGAAGGTTGCCGTAATTTATGCTCGCTGTCTGTAGCCACACAGTTTAATCTGGCAGCCAGGATCAGTGAGAACGAGGGAATAATCACAGTGAAGCTAAAATCTCATTCCTCTCCTCCTGCCCCAGCCTTTGCCATGCTCAGCAGCAGAAATGAAGGACAGCTGATGCAGGTTAAAAAAATAATCAAACCAACCCCCACAGGACAACTTTATTCTTCACCTTGCGACTGTTCAGTAATTTGCAGTTTGCCGTGCAGCTCCACAAATAGATGTGCTGGCACGCTTGGCAGTATTGCTAAAGAAATATGTCACAGAACTATGCCCTTAGCCCTTGGTTCCGTAATCATTAATGCTGGGCCTAATTACAGATTAACCTGAAATACGGACTGGGCCAGGTGAAGGAGCACAACTGCGTTTCTAGCGAATTGGGTGGACAACAATGTGCTGTTTCTCAGCCAGCTTTTATGCTGGCTCTGTGCAAGCTTTGCATCACATGGCCACAGAATTCTTTATTTCGTGCAAGAAATCCAAAGGCTGGGATTCTAATGTCATAAAGCCATGGCCTCTGGATGCCTTGTCGGTTAATTCCTTTTTTCTATCGAATAAGTACGTGTCCAAACAGACATATAGAGTTAAGACTGACTGTGCTCCCCGTACCACCTCGTCTCTCATACTGTGGGAATCTTTTGGCAGGCCAGCCAGCTCCAAGACAGCTTATGTGAGGGAAATTATAGAACAATTATAGCAGGAAAAAATAATTTAGGGACACGTCTTGCCTATTCATATGCCTAAAACCATTTTTATTTTTATGTTTATGAATTTGGCTTACATTATTTATGTTATTATATTTCATTTATGGCTTTTATAATGAATCAAAGGCTTAGCTTCCACTGAGAACAATTATTTAATAATTATTGTTACTACTAGTTATTGTCAATTGCACTAATTAACTTTAAAAGTGCTGTCATTTTGGACTAGATCACATTTGGACTAGATCACATTTGGACTAGATCACTAGACTTTTGCCTCTGATTTCTTTCATAAGACTGATATTGATAGACAATTTAATAAGATTGTTGCCTTCCAGATTGTCACAGAGTCATCTGTTGCCACCATTGAGGCTAAAGCCCAGTATAACAGGATTCTGTAAGGACATGTAAGGACATAAGAAGGACATGGACCAGTTGGAGAGGGTCCAGAGGAGGGCCACGAAGATGATCAGAGGGCTGGAGCACCTTTCCTATGAGGACAGGCTGAAAGAGTTGGGGCTGTTCAGCCTGGAGAAGAGGGGGCTCCAGGGAGACCTGGTGGTCTTCCAGTACCTCAAGGGGGCCTACAAGAAACACGGGGAGAGGCTGTTCAGTAGGGCCTGTTGTGATAGGACAAGGGGTAATGGTTTTAAAATAGAGGGAGGTAGATTTAGATTAGATATTAGGAAAAATTTTTTTACAATGAGAGTTGTAGAACACTGTCCCAGGTTGCCCAGAGAGGTGGTGGAAGCCCCATCCCTGGAAACGTTCAAGGCCAGGCTGGATGAGGCTCTGAGCAACTTGATCTAGTGGGGGATGTCCCTGCTCCTTGCAGGGGGGTTGGACTAGATGACCTCTGAAGGTCCCTTCCAACTCTAACCATTCTATGATTCTATGAGTTTTGCGCTATTTAGGGCTGGGGAGTTAAAAGGAGAGCCAGCAGAAGAAAAGTAGATGGAATCTGTCCCAGAGCAGCAAGATCAGCTTTGTCCAAAGAATAAATTCCATAAATATATGATAGGTTTACCAATCTCTGGGCTTCCATCCATACTCCCACCTCCCACCAGTGCTCTTGTTCTCCCCTTTCTGTGATGCACAAAACTGAACTGATTCCTTCCTTTGGGTGAGATGTCGATGCAAAAGGCTGCAAAGCCTTCAAGAGAGGCCCAAAGTGCTCCTGTACTGACGGGTGACCCACCTCTGTAGGAAGATTTTGGCAAAGACATTTATAGACTAGAGTGGAGAACAGCAGCCCAGCACACAGTACTTTCCAAGTATATATCGACCAGTATCTGTGGAGGATATTGCTACATTGGCTGCTCAGTCTATTTTTGTTCTTAATAGAAGCACACGTGATAAATCCTAAATAAATATTCTACATGGAGAATACCTGGAAAAAAATCTACTATATCAGATAATCCCCCTGCCGCACAAATAAACCAACTCATAATTTTCAATCTAATACAGCTAGGGCTCCAAAATCAGCCTTTTTTAAACCTTGGTGTTACCACTGTGGGTGCCTGGTTTAAGAATTAAGCAGCTCATGTTGAGCATCCAGAAGGTAGAGGAAACATTTGAAACTTCAGATTCTGAAAGGTGTTCAGTGCAACATCCTGGAGACTGTCTGTCACATGGCAGATAAATCGTAGACGGTGGCATAGTGCCAGATTCGTGCCTTCTCAGCCTGCGCCACTTCTGTTTTGAAGGGCTTGCTTCACAGAAAAAAAAAAAAAAAAAGGAAGGATGGGTAGCCAGTCTGCATATTCATCCAACTTCTCATTTACGATTGCTCGCAAATGTGCTATCTGTTGGCTGTCGAATGTGACCGCGTAATGTCCAGAAGGCATTTTTGATCCAATCTGAACTTTATTCGTAGCAGATTGGATGGCTGTTGGTATCGTTCCTGTAAAGTCAAAACCCTGAAAGAAGAATTAAAGTTGGTCTGTGTAGCTTATTCATTTCTAATACATCTTATACAGTATAAATCATGATTGATTCAGAAAGCAAGGTGGAAGTGCTTATGGGACAAGAAGTCTCCCCAGAGAGATGAGTACAGTAATTACAAAACAAACTCCATCTCCCTTAAAACGCTTTAGTGAAAGTTTGAGATACATCTGAACAAGTAGGTGATGACAGCGGGTGTTCAAGGGCTCGTAGGAATCCACCGATAAAATCCTTCAACCAGTAGATGTCACTGGAGGGATCTCGCTGGGCTGGGAAGCCAGCTGTGACTTTTCAGTTTCTAGCTAGTCCTTTGATACAAAGAAGAAAGGAAGAAAGGCCTCATTCTGCTGCATCTTTTTCCTAAAAGAATTTATTCACAAATCGAGGAAAAGTATTACTCCCTTCTGCTACGTACCCATCATCCAGCTCTAGGCTCTCTAGGGGAGTACATGCTTTTTTGGATCTGATTGTGTTTAAATTCCACCCTAATCTGAGAACAAGCCGGACCTATGAACTCTGCAAAACTCCATCGTGTAAACAGTCGTACCCTTCCCAGTCTGCTGACTGTTTGGGAAGCTGGTATCCTGGCTACGTTTCAGCTCTCACTCCTAAAAAGGATCAGTTCTGTCTTTGCATCAACAGCAGAACAAGGCTCTTGTAAACCCCAAGTAGCCTACTTCAGTCTCTGTTTTACCAAGTTCCTGATAAGAATCCCCATAACAAAAAAAAAAGTCTCCTCTGACTTTACACAGAGCATGCATATGGATGACATTTAGGATTATACTCAGTGTAATACTGTATTAGACTGGTATGATCATACCAAAAAATTGCAGTGTAGCCCCAGTAAAACAAATATCTTTCTAACCCCAACAGTCGTTGTTCACCTTAAAATCTGAACTCGGGATTATTGCATTCATATAATACGATTTTAAACATTTTCAATAATGTATTGTTTCCCTTTTTGACATTCGTACCCTCTTCAGCCTAAATAAATGTTTTGAGTGAAATGCAGTGTTAATGGTGCTACATAAGAAGCATTGTTTTGTTTCTCCGTTAGAAGTATTTTATTTATTTCAAGGTTATTACCTTGTTCTTCTGTCCCTGAATGGTAAATACAGCAGTCTAATTTATCTTCTCTATTACACTCATGTTTCCTTTCTAAAACAAACAGTTTTATAAAAGATAAGGGAAAAACCAAATAACTTGCTTATGCAATTGCTGTTTTTCCCAGGACTTTCAAACAGCTTTTAGTTATTAGGACTAAGATTCAATGAAAAGGTTAAAGAGACATATAAATTTAAATCAGCAAATATGACTTAATCGTCTTCAGTACACTTATAAACAAGTATTTTAATGATTCAGAGCTTGATCTTCTTGTCTTTGTTATGGTATCTCTGTGTGGTGATGGCTTTTTACTGTTGTCATAGCCTGACCGTAACTGCTGGTCTCTCAAAAGCTTGGGTCATACAAACCCAAAACCAGTGTTTTGTCAGTGAATGCATGTTCACTCCGCCACCCGAACGCCAGAACCAGGTGCTAGAAGGATCGCAGTGCAGAAATACCCATTTTTCGCCCGGATGAGGTGGGGCTGGGTTCACGCAGCGCTGCACCCGAGTTTGGCCCCGACCAGGACTTCTTCCAGAGCTCTGCAGGAAACCTGCCTCGCCCCGCATGTTCTTCTGCTCAGGTTCTCTCAACCAACGTCCGTATTTATTTAAGATTGCAGCCTGACTTCCCACAGCAAAGGAGCATCCCACCGCTGCCCCCTTTCCCGTACTTTTCTACTCGGAGGGTGGTAGAAGGAAGGATGCTATGGAAACACTTTGTAAAAGTGCAACAACAGGGAGCATAGAAAATGATAAGGCAACTCAAAAAAATTAAATGACCCTTCTCTTGCCTCTTTGCTGAACAAGCCAAAGCCTGGAATGTCAGCCGAGGCAGAAATAAGAGATGCACTGTACAACTGATAGAAACTCCTAAAAATATTTTTTTGGTATGAAAATGCAAATCAGTGGCTCTCCCAGCATACCCTATTTGGGACTTTTTGAGCCAAATGTCATTCTTCAAGCTTACCTTGAGCTGCGTGTAGTTACAGATCTACTTCTGTCCAAAATGAGTAACTTCCCTAGTTATTTGTGAATGCCGTCACCAGAAGACCATACCTGAAATAGTCTGTCTTGAAATCACCATGCCTGTTTACAGTCATATGCAGTTCTCAACAAATTTAAAACCTAGACATCCTAAATCCTAGCAAGACCCATGTGTTCTTTAGGATTCGCTCTACAACTCAAAGAGAGGAGCTGAAAACGCACCGAAGGTCCTAGTCACAACTAATATTCTGTGAAGAAGCGGTCTGAAAAAATGCACATTTCGTAAAAACTAATGCAGGATTATGTATCTTCGCACTAATCAACTCAAACCTCTCCCCTCAAAAAAACCTCAATCCCCGAAAAGCAACAAGGAATCAAGGAGCTAGCAGAACTCCTGTGACAAAAGGATGGAGAAGGTGGCCTCCTGAGGTCTCTTCCAGACATGTTTTGGAAATTTCCATGGGCCAAAGTCTCGCATTCTCTTACAGTAAAAGAAAAACACAATACACCAGCTTGTGCCAAGTGTGGGTTTAAAGAATATTTAGTCAGCGTCTTTTCTCATGTTGAAATTACAATCCTATTAAAACAGCTGGAATTATAGTTTAACGGGGAAATTGTATCATTAAAAATCAATTATTCATGAAGAAGTCCTTGGAAATACCAGGCTGCAACAGCCAGACCATGAACCCAACCTAAGCCAGGCCTTGATTTATGCTCTTGTGATTTCAAGGCAACCTCTGAATATCTATTGTACCATTTACTGAGACAAACAGAGTGACGGACAGCGGAACTGTGGAAAAGCGTGTCTGTGTGGTACAGAACTGCGTCAGATAATCTGCGGATTCAGAATTGTCGGCTAGTGAGAGGAAACTTGCCACATCATTGTGGGGTAGGGAAGCGTTTTAATAATGAGAATAAAGCCGAGCAGGACACAATATTGCCATTTCTCCATCGGGGTTTCGTTCTCACTGATTCTTTTCTGTTTTTTTTTTTTTTTTTGCTGTTTCAGGTGCAGGTCTCAGTGTCAGCGATAATGAATCTTGTCATGGGAGCCAGGACGGTGGCAGCATGGCAAACTCCCAGATCGTAGAGCTTAGAAGAATACCCATAGCAGACACTCACCTCTAACTCTACAGCTTGCTTGGTTTTTTGTTGGTTTATTTTTTTAATTCAAGCCTCGGTATTTTTACATTTGTACTTCCTTTTGCACTAAAACACTCTCTGAAACTGTGTAGTAGAATGCTGTGAGCTTTACTGAACGTTTAACAAGGAATGTTTGCTTGAGGTTTTCTATATCAGAAAATAAACTGTAAGTTTTTTACAGTGGCTGAGCATCAATAGATACCACGACGATCGGCCTAGATTTGTATCTTGTAGCTAGATGACATATTTCACGAACTGTAGCTTTTTTAATCAACCTGTACCTGTAACACTGATTAATAAAAAAAAAAAATAGAGTCCGTTTGGTACTAACAAGTCTTTTTTTTTTTTCCTCTTTGGAGCTGGAAGATGATGCAGACACCCTGTTGGACATGAAAGCTGTTGAATTACACAGTTGTTCTAAGTTTCTTAGCTGTACTTTTCTCCCTGGTTTTTGAGTACCCAAATCTGTGAACTTTACAAATTCAAACAAAGGCTCAGTCTTGAGCCAGAGAGCTTGAAATTTAAATTGTGACAGGGTAAAATACGCAGTGATCTGAAACAGAAAGAGGGAAAGGGAGATGAAGGACGAGAGTGAAACCGCTGGCAGCCACGTGCTGTCGGCTGCGCTACCTTGCTGGTTTCATAATATTAAACTCATTCTTCTCACAATGAGAAATAAAGGGAGATTCCAAAGAGCTGAGTTTTCTGTTAGTTTCTGTGGGTGCTGCACAGACATCCCAGCTCTGATTGCAGGGTTCAAGTACGGCATCGCAAACAGAGTTAGATCAGTAATCTGGGGTCATAAACGGGCGAGGAAAAAACAAAACAAAACAAAACAAAACAAAAAGCAGAGGAAGTATTTCAGAACTGAGAGGGGGAGGCAGGCTGATCTTGTAGGAATCATTAACTCTGCTTCTGCGCAGACGGTCTGGAAGAAAAACACATTAAAGCAGGAGACGAGGAGAATTTTCCTCTGAACATTTCTGAGCACGGTGTAGAAATACAGCAAATGAGAATCCGAGCCTCTCGTACTTTCTTCAGGAACTTGCCTGGAGGCTTAACGCTGGGCAAGCTCTGAGCAACATCCCCCTCTCCTTTTAAAGGAAAACTTCTGTCGTGGAAACCTTTCTGTGAATTTTACTATATACTAATTTTAATGTGTCTAATTACTTGCTGAGCCAGAGAAAAAAAAAAAAAAAAAAAAAAAACCCCAACACACCCC
>JAAGAY010007426.1:0-83571 GCA_011801015.1 Ardeotis arabs
TTTCAAGCTGCGCCAGGGGAGATTCAGGCTGGACATTAGGAAATATTACTTCTCGGAAAGGGTAGTCAGGCACTGGAATGCACTGCCCAGGGAGGTGGTGGAGTCACCGACCATGGGGGTGTTCAAGAAATGTTTGGATGTTGTGTTGAGGGATATGATTTAGCTGAGAAGTATTGGTGATGGTTGGACTGGATGATCTTTTAGGTCTTTTCCAATCTTGATAATTCTGTGTGATCTGTGTGTGATCTGTGTGAAATTACAGCACTGTATTCTCTCATTGACAAGTTCTGCTACCGGTACTATTAGTACAAATTTATACTATTGGTATAAATTGGTATAAACTTGTGATTTTATTTCACCTTTTTCCCACCTTTGTTAGGTGTTCTAGTGGAATTATTAATTACCTGTTTCTGTCTCCTTTGTAACTTCCCTCCATAAGATCATGGAGAGGCCAAGCCAAAACCAGACAGGCAGCAAAAAAAAAGTAGCCAACTGTGTGCCCCAGTTTTAAACAATAACATAAAAATTCCATGCTGCCATACAGCCAGAGGAAGCCTTTATTAGAAAGCATACAGAGAATTATATTCTTTGAAAGTTCTAATTACCATCCTTTTCAAAAGGTAATTGAAAAGAACAGGAAGAAACCGAAAAGCATTTTCTCCTGTGACAAGAAACATGTGCTTGCAGCTTAATTACACAGAGTACTTCCGTAGTGCTCTTGTAGGTGAAACTTCATTTTACAGGAAAGATTAACAGATTCATGAACAAGTAGGGTATTATTTTGTTTACAGGGAAGTCAGTAGCAAAACTTCCATTGAAGTCAACATAGCAAGAGTATATCTGAAAGTGCAGCACGTCAAAAACATTTTTTTCTTTTAGTGTTTGTTTTTAACAAATAGTAAATTAAATGGTACATGTCTGTGCTCACGTATGGACATTATAAAATGATTTTTTTGCATGACCTGCACTACTTAGACTACCTGGTATTTTTTCATTAATTCTGTCAGGCATACTCTGACATAACAGGACATACCACTGTTCTGCCACTGAATCAGTTTTTGCTTTTTATTTTGCCTTTTATCTTCACTTTTGACTTTTTACTTTATTCCTAACTACTTAATAAACCTGGAGAACACAGATTAGTTATCTTTAATTAAACAGAATTGTTAATTAGTTATTTGCTTTTGTTTCTTCATTGTTTTGTCTTGAGAATTAAGATACTTAGTACATTTTTCTTCCTCAGGTGTTTTATACAGGTTGAAATACTTACTTTTTCTACAGGGGAAGCAATAAAGAGGAAGTATGATTCACCAAACTTAAGCAAGTCTTTTGTTTATGGAATAGAACCCCGTCACTTTTAAATATGGGCAAAATGTATCCAAATGCTTAAATTGGCTCTGTAATCTCAATGTCCAAGTGGAGACATGTCATGAGTGGCGTCCCTCAGGGGTCTGTGTTGGGCCCGGCCCTGTTCAACATCTTTGTCGGCAACATGGACAGTGGGATAGCACGCACCCTCAGCAAGTTTGCCGATGACACCAAGCTGTGTGGTGCCATCGACATGCTGGAGGGGAGGGATGCCATCCAGAGGGACCTGGACAGGCTGGAGAGGTGGGCCCCTGCAAACCTCATGAAGTTCAACCAGGCGAAGTGCAAGGTCCTGCATGTGGGTCCTGGCAATCCCAGGCACAAATACAGGCTGGGCGGGGAATGGATCGAGAGCAGCCCTGAGAAGGACTTGAGAGTGCTGGTAGATGAGAAGCTCAACATGAGCCAGCAATGCGGCCTTGCGGCCCAGAAGGCCAACCGCATCCTGGGCTGCATCAAGAGGAGCATGGCCAGCAGGTCAAGGGAGGTGATTCTCCCCCTCTACTCTGCCCTGGTGAGACCCCACCTGGAGTACTGCATTTGGTTCTGGAGCCCCCAGCATAAAAAGGACATGGACCAGTTGGAGCAGGTCCAGAGGAAGAGGATAAGAGGGCTGGAGCACCTCTCCTATGAGGACAGGCTGAGAGAGTTGGGGTTGTTCAGCCTGGAGAAGAGGAGGCTCCTGGGAGACCTTATAGTGGCCTTCCAGTACCTCAAGGGGGCCTACAGGAAAGACGGGGAGAGACTCTTCAGTAGGGCCTGTTGTGATAGGATGAGGGGTAGTGGTTTCAAAATAGATGGAGGTAGATTTAGATTGGATATTAGGAAAAAAAAAATTACAATGAGGTTGAAAGTACTGGATAATTACTAGAATATTGCTGCAAGATTTCCTGTTGTCATGCTTCATGATGTAGCTGAAGCTAGGAATCTAAAAATACAAAAAAAAATGAGATGAGGAATGAAATCATGTAGATTCTTACTGAACTTATGTGAGACCAAGTATCAAATTTGTTCTCATTTCACGGAAAATGTTTTATCCTCCCTTGCACTATCTTCACATACAGGCTTTTCTGTGCAACCTGTTGATTGATTTCCACAGATTATCCAGTGTGTGGTGTTTCATCTATTAATTCAGATATTCCTGCTCCTCAAATTTACCGCATCAGTGACAGAACTGATTATGGTGATGAGGCCAATGCTTATGCGTTATTATTCCCTTCTGTATTCAGTCAAAAGGGCGTGTATGAAGGAGACTTTCTGAAAACAAGACCAAAGGCAGAGGTATAGTACATTTCTTCAGAATAATCTTCCAAGATAAATGTACCTTTAGCCATGTGGGAGTGGAAAGTCATATTATCAAATAAACAGGTTGTGAAATTCATTGTTGCAACATTACCATCTTTCTTTACCTCCATTCAACTATCTGAAAAATATGTACTCTTCAGATTCAAAATTATTCATAAAGGCAGTAGATAGATATTAATTCTATTGAGATCCAACTTCAATAAATAATATAAGGAAGTATGTCAGGTTGTTGCTACTCATGCTTAAATGCTGTGTCAATGACAATTGGTAATTAATCTAAGGCTTAAGAGTCTATGACTCATCATTTCTGTAACATGAGAAAAGCAAAGCAGTTGTAAAATTTCTGTCCTTGCACATATTCAAAATTATGAGCAAGGTCCCAAGCAACGTGATTTAATGGTAAATTTAGCCCTGCTTAGATTATGTGGTTGGATGGATGATCTCTAGAGGTCTTTTCCAACCTAAGTTATTCTACAGTTCTATGAATAGATGTCTTTAAAAGCCCCACAAGCTTTTTACAGGTGTGTCAAACTAGTTTCTATCACAGAGGGACGTTCGGTGGAAAATTTTACCCGAGGTGTCTCTCCTCAAACAAATTTGCAGGTTTTGCTAATGGCAAATTCAGCGAACTGCTTGAATATATCTTGTAAGTGCTCTGCTGAGTCATGGTTGTAGGCTCAGATCTACAAAGGACTTGTACAGTGGTAGCAGATATAGGGAGTCACTCTCCAATGCCGTGCCATCTCATATATCTGAAGAGAAAGACAGTACATGAGGGGGCGTAGGGGACATACTTTGGGACCTATGATTTTTCAGTCTGATGTCTCTGGGGGCTGCTACCACTCAGTTATCTCACAGCCCAGACTTCCTCCCACATAAATATTAAAACAACTTTGCTTCTTCTTCAGTATTGTTTACTCTTTTGCTTCTACATTTGTATGCATTTTCTAGTGAAAAAATATTGAGATAACTTCATTATCTGAAATACAGTTTATGATACAATTGTAACAAAATGTGAAATTCCAATCTAAAATGAAAAAAGAAGCTTTGACAACTTCTCCCTCTCTGCTAGTCATTATATTAAATATTCAGTCACATTTGAAAGTGGATCTGGAACTTGAGTAGATATTTTACAGAAAAGAATGTTGCTAATTAGTGGCTGGGGATGTAAAAGGTATGGCGTCATGTTCTATACATATCCTTGTCAGAATGTCATGTACATGAGCATTTACCATTTTATAATTCAGCTCTGAAGGAGGACATCAGTGCATGCAGAGTGTAGCTAACAGTAAATAGAATTCATGCTTCATTGAGAAGCTCATTATACCTGTCAAGCGTTAGATAGAACTCTTCTCTGAAGTTATAATGTAGCCTGAGATGTCATACTCTGCTGTAGACTATGCAGGCTATACAGAGTTCAGTACAGAACCATCTCTGAGTGTGTTAAATCACTCTATACTCATGAAATGGACTGTTTCGGTATTTTAGTGATGGTCTTTGATTTATTTTGATATGGAGCATTAATATTTTCAAACATGTAATAGCTAATAAAATCATCCCGGAGTCATTTAATACTACTGGTTTTTGTATAGGCCTGTAGAAATGAATGCAAATTCTGACTATAAAGCAATTTCATGAGGTGACTCTTCAGGTTGGAAAAGAACAAAATAGTTCTAGGGCCTGCTGTTCTCTTCACTGGCATTTGTTCTAATCTATTGAAGAGGATAGATGTTATGTAACTGAGTAATAGTGTGTAATTTGTATCCAACATAATCATGTTGATAACAGGTGAGGGTCAGTTTAACCCTGTTTGCGCACTTGACAGTCTGTGATTTAGTCAGTGATTATTTTATGGCTGTTGATGAGCTGGGACAGAGTTATATTTTAATATGGTGAAGCCAAGTTATGAGACCATGTAGTCCTTTATGGTCCTCCCAGTGGTATCCTGCAATATTACTTTTAGTTTAACTTTTAAATTTCACTAGCTTGTTGAAGACATTAAATCAAATCTGTTTTGTTTTCCTCATGAGTAATATATTGATTTAACTGAAACAATACCTATGCTTAGAGAAACCAAATTTAGTCCATGTTTTCTTCCTGTAATTTCAGCTGACATAAACTGTCATAGATTTATTGGCTAAGATGAAGCTCCAGATTTGCTGTACTGTGGATCAGGCCTGTATTTATACAAAAAACAGTTTTAGAGACAGGTGACAAACAAGGTTGATTTGACTGTGTTAATGGTCTTTCTCAAAGCATGCATAAAATCTCCAGAGCACAAATATAACACATGTGCACACACACGTATGATACAATTGAAGAAACCAAACATTTGCTGATTCTAACAACAGGACAAGTCATGTCAAAGCCACCTTCCTCTAGTGAGTCAACAGGTCAGTGTAATGAGGCATGCAGCAGGAACATCCAAGTGAGAAAATATGGAAAAAAAATATTTCTGCTGAATTACTTTACTTTGCTATAAAACTATAGCAAGACCCAAAGCTGCTGTGAACCATTTCATTTTATTCACTTCACCCATTTATCTATACTAATTGAAGATCTTGCCTATATTATTCTTGCTGTGAAATGCAGGTAATAATATAATCTGATTTATGTCGACAACTGCAAACAGTAAATATACAATAGATAAAAAGGACTTTACTTAGGCTTTTAGGAAATGTTTACTTTTCCTTGAATTGTCTGTGTTTGATTTTTCTGGTGTTGAAGTTGCATCAGCATTACTTTATTAACTAAAGACAATTTTGTACACCACAGCTTTCATCCCAATAAGATTCAGATTTACTTAAATAGGAATTTCCTTGGTTAAGGATGCAGGATGTGGTCTGTAGTTTTTATTTAAGAGTGGGAAAATATACTTCAGCAAGTAGGGATTGCTGTAAGACTCTGTATAGTTTAAAGAAAGTGCTGACCAGAATTACATGAATTGTATTACTTTGTAGATTGCAGAAATTCTCTGCAACATTGGTGTGAACATTTCAAGTGAAATATTTGAAGACATATGGAAGCAAGCCTGAAACATCAGAAAAACATCAGAAAAAAGAGGTTTGTGCATCAGGAATGTACTGGATGACATACATGGATCACACACAAAAAACAGTTGCTAATTCTAATCTTTGGGCATTGCATTTCTTTAAATTGACATCAGTCATAATTCTGATTAAACATGTTTAATAATGTGTGTTTACAGAACTGGAATTCACTGTTTATTGTCTTTCTGAATAGTGGGTTCACCACATATATATGAATCTTACTGCTATCATTGCAGTTAGTAAGAACTGATATCCATAGGAATAAAAGATAGAACATGTTTGTAAATAGAACACAAATATTTATCTTATGTTCTTTATTTTATCTTTTTTTTTAATAGTGTTTCTAAGTCTAAATGATAGCACTTTGAGCATGGACACATTTTGCATTTTTTAATTTACTTTGTTCTCTTACAAACAGAAGGACACTTTTGAAAGTACTTATGATAAATGTTGCACATATGCAAGTTCTCTTAAAGATTATTATAGAATGGCATCTTGCCTTGCTTCTGATGTTTCATAATTTCTTGGCAACAAAATGGTAGCTAACAGCGATCTGGTTGTGGTTAAGTTATTTGATATGTTTAAAAATTTGTGTGAGAAAGTGCTTTACAGTAAGATACTAAGGAAACCACAAATTAACGAGTGTGGGATCTAAAGTATTGTCATGAAATAGACTCTGTAAGAACCAATGGATTAAGAAGTGCAAAACAAGTGCCCAGTTGTGTAGTAGAGGGCTCATATTCTTTATGGAATCTTATGGATATTAGGTAGTAGTATGGAGCTTTCACAAACCAGAAAAAAAGAATGGATGTTTTGAGGTGTATGTGCACATTACATAAAAACAGAGGCTAAGAAGTTAGAGAAGTTTGGGAGGGCTTTCGGAGAGCTGACTGTTCACCTGTGACCAATGCAATCTCTTGGGAACAGAGATGTTCACAAATGAAAAACACTTGAGGATCATTATGAAAATCTCAGTGAATATGTGTGTGGTCCAGTAAGAATAAACAATGGAAAGCAAGTAATACTGAAATCTGCAACTGTGAACTGGAATGTTCACTCTTCACTGCAGTACTGACCTTGGTATAAAACAAATGGAAATTGTTTGGTATTGACAGAATGATTACTTTGAGACTTTTTCAAATTAGTTAAAAATAAAAATCCTTATCCAATGTAATCTTAACATACAAGATTTCAGGAAGCATATAACTTTGGCACTTATTGGTACTTTTAATACTGTAGTAAGATTTGGAGGATATTGCCAGACAAAAGTTTTAGTGAGTTCTGTGATGTAAAGTTTCTATGTATCTTAAGTACTAGGAATGCATGTGTAATGCCAGCTTAAAATTTCATTGTAATGCTTTACTCGCATGAACTGCTAAGATTCTTATTTTGTCAGTTTTCTAGGACCTTGTAATTTACTATCTTTTTACATGAGATCCACAAGGCAGACTCTTTCGTACATTATTGTAGCATTAATAGTAGCTGTCTTACATCAAGTAGAAAGAATTTGCTTTCTGGTATCTCTAGGGAGCGGATGGTGGAAATGCTGCTTGAAGAAGGGAGCTTCTTTCCTGCTGTGAATGGAAGTTATTCTGCCCTGTTGTTGCTTTGCCTTCCCATCCTTCTGGAGCTCTATGCGTGCACTGGAAAGCATGCAGGAAGCAGACTGTGCCTGTCCCAAGTGAAATCGTGACAGGAAGATGAATGTACTGCTAATTTAAATTGAGTTTATTATGTCAGGATTTCACTACCTCCAGTGAAATTCTCTGAAGCTCCCCTTCCGCTCATATAAGGTGGGAGGGAAGAATCCTTTACCTTTGTTGCGGTGCACTTCCAAAAGCATCGGAAAGAAAGCTTCCCTGAAGTGAGCTTCAGGGAAAAATGAAAAAAAATTAAAAAAACTGTAGCTCTGCATGTGTATTTATATATAAGAGCTGTTGTATTTGTTCAGCATCTGGAAATTCTGTGTACCCTATTTTTTTTTAATCTACTGTAAAGATACCCACTTCCTTTCCTTTACATTCAGTAGAATCTTTTCCTTTGTCAGTGAAATGGAATTAAAGTTGTTCTTGGGCAGACTGCTAAATAAGTCCAGGATAAATATGATTGATAAATCATGGTTTAGTGTTTTGCCAGTTTGTTTCTAACCGCAGACTAAAAGTTCCCTTTAGAGCTTGGGTTTGAAATGAACTGGAAGTGGTGTTCACCTAAAAAGGATTGATCACTGAACAGAGCTGTAAATTCTACTTATAGGTGGTTGCTTTTCATCACAATATACATAGCAGGCTCCTGAAATGAATGTACAGTTAATATTACTTATTTGGCAGTGACTTGTGCTGAGTAAAGCAGATGTTGTACTTGATTATTCTTTTTACTGTTGTATAATGGAAAAATTTGTCTGTGCAATGACTTTTATTTGAGATGCTGAAAGATCCAGCCTACTGTCTTCCATAGAAATGTATGTATGAATAAATGTGCACCTTGCCTTGATATTATTACTGTATAACTTTTATATGTCTTAAAAAGATATTTTTTTTTCCCCAGTAAATTAAAATTACTAAGAATTGCTGGGTTTCAGTCATTTACCTGACTCAAGTAAATTTCCTGGTCCTGGATCTCATTCTTAGAAGTGAATGGCCGGGTTTGTTTATTTGGTTGTTTTGTTTGTTAAAAAACTGTACATAATTATTTGGATGCTGAATAGAATGCTAATAATCCTTTATGCTAAGAAGAATACTTCAAATGGATGTCTAAGCAGAAAAGGAGGTAGGTACTGGGGCCAAGTGTCCAGAAATATTATTTAAGGTCTTCATCTTGCCAACACATATGAATAGGTAGGATGTTTTTTTGGAATGGCTTGTAGAGCCTAATTAGCTGGTGTTTGCCATTAGGAGGTATTTCTTTGGAAACTGGTTATTTGCATTTGACAGTCTATCATTGGGCACCCTCTGCCTGTGTGGTTTTACCTTGCTGAATGTCCAGAATGCTTTTCTAGCAGATGGGTATGAGTTTAGGCATGCCAAAGAACCACTAAATGCTACATGGGTTGGGATAGGATCTGTATTTCTTTATTATTACTCTTTATATTAATTTTGAAAATGCCAACATAGATTATGCAAACCTGTAGGAAAGATTTTTGGGATCTGTGATCAAGATTAATCTGTGAAGGGAAAGATAGTTAAAACAGTCTTCACTGTGTTCCAGTTTGCTAAGATAGGTGCTTGTTGATTTCTGCCGAATGTGTGTAGCGTCTCTGAGCAGACAGAAGTAGATAGAGAACTTGTGCATCCCGGGTCCATGTTCCTGACTTCCAGTCCAATAACCATGGAAAATTTATATTCCTCAGGACACAAGTATCTGCAGCTATGTTCTGAAATTATACTCAGGAGATCAGCTGGTAAATTCTATAATACCTAAATAGTAAATCTTTGGTGTATTCTACGTGTTTTCAAAGCTCACTCCTCATTCTCATGCTTAGATGTATATGGAAGTGACAAAACCAAGACCTAATAAAAAAGAGAAGGGCCTGAATATCACTGACCAACTTTATTCATGTGGCTTTTCTGAAGCATCTCTTCCGCTAGTAATAGGGATCATACATTCTGCACCTTAAAAAAAAAAAAAAAAGTCTTGCATGTAGTGTATAATTACTATGTAAGGTTCTAGCACACAATCAGATCAAAAGCAGACAGTAGCTTAAGAGCACATACTCCTAGAAATAGCTTTTCTGAAAGCCTTGAAATTTTCTGCAGATTCCAGAATGTGTCAATTATTTCTTTGAATCTGAGGTGGAACAAAGAACTGCAATAAGACTGGAAGGGATTTCAAATGGTACTAATTAACCATTGGATGATTTTGTTTTCCCAGCAATTTTCAACAGGTTATAGAGAGAGACATAAGCAATCCCATATGAAAACTTAATGGAAAGTGTGTCCCCCCCAGTGCGCGACAAGGCTGAATGCAAAAATTTAGGGGTATTTTTTTGCAAGTGAGCAATGAATAGAGCATAAGTATGTAAAGAGTATCTGTACAGGGCAGCCCAAAGGTTCTGTTTAGTCCAGTGTCTTATATGACAATGGTAGAAAACATGATTGAGGGGAAGTAGCACATGAGGGCAAACATTATGATGTTTCTTCCTAGCAGTCTCTCAGTGCTTCAACCACTTGAACTTCAAGTGGTTGAAAGGAAGGAAGGACTTTTCTGAAAAGCATGTATTTTCCTTATATTCAGTGATCTTAAACACATTTCTCTTCACGAACTTCCCAGTCTGTCCTTGAAACTTTGTGATACTCTAGCTTCTCAAACATCTTTTGGCAAGGAGTTACATAACTCCTTGAACAGAATAAGCACCTCCTTTAGCAATACATTGAACACAAAAAGCACCTCCTTTGCTTGTTTTAAACCTTCTTTCTGATGGCTTAATAAGGTGTAAGATAATTATTTGAAGAAACAACAAACAAATAAATTTATAGACACTGTCACTGATGCAGGTATTTATAGATCTTTGTCACATCCCTGCTAAGTCCTGGCCAGGGACTGTTTGCCTAGCTATTGCCTGTATAGAAATTATTCCAAAGTGTTATTTTGGCATGTTACTTTTCTCTGAAGTTTTTCTGATTCTGCAGCGCGTTGTCTGAGATACAGTGAATATGGATTTAAAAGTGGCAGATGGGAGCATTCTCTGTGTTGTCAGTTTATTTCCCTTAATAACAGTATTAGGAATGATTTCTGTATTTCAAACATGGAGGCAAGGGTAGTTTCAAAGATATTTTGTACAATTATAGGGCAGCTAGCAGAGACTGAGTCAGTAAGGTGCTGCTGAGTGCAGCAACCTTGTGATACGCAGTTGTATGCTTAATGCAGAGTCCCCCATGACCTGCTTTGCTGCTATAAATACAGAGTCAAGTGGATTTGATTCCAGTTTGCATGTTGCTGTTTGAACAGAATTTGGTTCATTTTATACATCTGGACAATTTATGTATTTTCTTTCATCAAATGCTTTGGAAGTGTTGGATGGAAGAGGAATCCTAAGATTAAACTGGTTTTGCTTTAGTAAATACTCTATTTCAATGTCACCATGGTACATATAGCAAGGTAAATTTTTAAGCTGGTAGTGAGAGACATTTATTACACTGAGATGTAGTTCTTCTTCTGCATAAATTCAACAAAGGGATCTAGCTACCTCTTACATCTATAATAGGCCTAGGTTAGTGTACAAGCTCGTGCTAACCCTGTGAAAATAATGATCAAATCCAGCCTGGCAGCTTTCTTAGATGCCAGGTCTCTTGATCTGGGGTAAAAGCTAATGCTATCTGCCAGTATTCTTTTTGTTGTTCAGTCACAGTGGGAGTGTAGAATAATGCTATTTCTGTACTTCTGTACGGACTATTACTGGTCTTCTTATTCCAGTGGATTTGTATGGGTAACAAAACAGCACTCATAGAATGATTTACTCAAAAGTACAGTATGGCTGAAAGCCAAGTGTGAATGGATTCCAGACTTCTGATCTCTCAGTACGCATCTATCTTGAAGTCCTTATGTGCACTCTCTTTAGAACGGAAAGCAGCACAAAGAATTTCTGCGGAAAACCCAAGCTAATGATTAATTACCTAATTTGAATGAAACTTAAATTACAGTTAAAATAGTAACATGATGCATAGGGCTTTTTTTTTTTTTTAAAGTCTGCTTTTGTCCTTGTTGTACAGGCAGGGAAATAAAGACTCATATTGCCATTTTTTAGGACAAGTGTTAAATGTGTTTGTAGCTGTGCAGCCATCTACTGAAGACAGTACACAAGTGTCCCTGCATACCTGCAGGCATATAATTGTCTGCCGTAGACCTGGCTTTCTTTTCTAATTTAATCACACAAGTGGTTAAGTAAACCAGTTAACCCTTTTTAAACCATCAGTTAACCCTTGTTAGACCATCATCAATGTTTAATGATGTTTAGTGTTTACCTTACTTAAGGTAGTACACAGTTCACCTCTAAAATTACTTTGACAGGAAACCTAATACCATTAAGAGAGGGATAAGATTGAGATCAAAAGCTTAGATATCATAACAAGTATTTCTCACTTGAATAATAGCTATTGTTTCTTAAAAGCTATTTGGTTTGTGGGTTTTTTTTAATTGTTGGAAACAATAGCAGTGGCCTGAGTATATTGTCATAGAAAGTGCTAGTACTTCATTACTGGCTCATATTTTGCTTCAGGACGTTTCCCACCATTTATTGTGTTTGTCAGCTTTTCAGTTCAGATTATTTACTTATAATATATAATACTGAGGACAGTAGGAACACACAGCCTAATAGTGTTTGCAGGTGGTCAGATATGTGCTAACAATGCTCCGGTGTCATGATTATTGGTCTTATTATTTGAGAACAAGAACAACAGACAGATTATTGAATAAAATGCTGCATGATGAACATTTGTTCATAAAACCGGTCATGGTTCAGATGAGTGATGATTGTTTCCCTTTCTACTGCTTCTTCACTGGAGAATTAAGCAAGCAGAGTGCTATCCTGAGAAGAGCTTTGCATGAATTGAAGAGCTTTGGGCCCTGGGGCTTGAAAGATGTCAAATGTCGTGTCAAATTCTCCCTCTGGTTAACCAGTTAACAGAATTAGTGGGGAAAAAAGACCTTACTTGGAATGAAAGGAAAAGAAATGAATGTTTTGTATGCTGTTACACTGTTTCTGTGGATTATTCCCTTCTCAAGTGCAAAGAAAAGGAGATAGGGAAACAGTCTCTCCTCTTTTTCTTTATTCCACTGAAGAAAGTAGAACAAACACTGTAAGAAGGAAATAGGAGAAAGTGGGGAAAATAGAAATCAATAACATATAAAAAACCACAACTTTTCTGTTCAAAGAGAAGAAAAACTTGTATAAAAATGACTTTGTTTGTTTTTCTTTGATAAGAAGAATAGAAGTCTGAAGGGCCTTTGCAGTCAGCTCCATCTGCCAAAGAGCCTACATGGAAGAAAGCAGTGATTCTCTGAAGGGAAATGCCTGAAAGTACATTAACCCTTTCTTGAAATACAGCAGAGGGTTTGTGAGAAAAGATGTATTATACATGTCTGTAGAGCAGTAGTTGTTCTTCAATATTAAAAGATGATTTGAAACATTAAGAGACATGTTGTGTATTGGATTGTACGACAGTGGTGTGCCAGTACAATGTGTGCCTGGCTCCACAGCATGTGCAATGTGCAACACCTTTTATGGAAAAACTTTTATACAGGATGGTTGTACCATATATCATATTTGTTTCATGTCTACATACACTTTTTAGGATTTATAAATTCCTGTAGTGAAACAGAAAATTAACATCAGAGTTTAGAAGTATCTAGAGGTTATAGATGGGTTATTGTGTATATAATAATGAAATAATTTTAACAAATAACTTTAGTTACCCAGAAGCTCTTAAGCTGAAAAGCAAGTCCTGTTTTTTGGTTTTTTTTTTTGGTTTTTTTTTCTTTTCATAGCCCTTTTCAAACAGAAAGTGCTCATTTCTAACACAAAGGGCACATGAAATATTCAGACAGTGTTTTATTATCCCAAGAGGTGTGGGAAGAAACATTCCCTGTTGGGCAAATAATTATTTTGTGGGGAAAGGTAGAGGAAATGAGAGAAGGAGCAAAAAGAGTAGGGGCAAAGTAATTTATACATAAATTGTTTTTCTTTCCTCTCCATCATTAAATCATATAAGAATTTTCCATATAGGGGATTTCTTTGTGTCAGTCACCTAATTAGTTAGAAAAAGGCAAGTAAAGGCAATAAAATGATGACTGTCTCCTTACTGCATTCTTGCTCTTTTTCTTGATATGTTGAAGAAACACTGACAAGACCCACAGTGCTTCTTATATATATATATCACTCATTATAAACTAGAATAATTTATTCTCCTGAGTCTTTATTTTGCATGACTATAGAAATATGCTCATAAATCATTGTTCTTCACTAAGTTGTTAGCTGTGCAATAGAAATATGGTATTTTATTATTCTCTCTGATTTCACTGGAAACTGTAGAAATACCAATAATTATCACTTTATTGAGTGACTGCTGATGGGGTGATGTGGGAAATACACTTGCCTTAAATATTTTTTAGTGTTTCGTACAAGTGGGAGGACATTTTGTATTGCTTCAACTCCATTTTCCTGGCAGAAGTAATTGCTGCAACAACTCTCTTCACATTTCTGACAAGCAACCCATTTCTTTGAGTTTCTAGGTGTCATTCACACCCTTAATTCTAGGATTCCAAGTCAGTAATGTTATTCTGGAATTGTGAGTCGTCCAGAATGTTTTCATCCAGCATTCAATAATATATTTAATTTTAACTATAAATATGACGATGGAGGTATATATTTGTCAGATAGGATAGTTGGTGATATTAAGCACAAAATCTCTATTCCTGTCACTTAACTGTAGACAATTTATTGAAGCACTAGCTTGCTTAAAGGTTCCTTTATATTAAACAAAGAGAAGATGTGCGCTAGTAGGGAAGTCCAGTTTTTCAGACATTTTCCTCACTTTTCAAAGACTAAGGCAAGGTTTAGAACTGCTTTGATACATCAGTTAAGCCCATGAGCTCGGTGGGATATTTCCAGACTCAGCACTTTATTTAACCTTCTTCAGTCCCTAGCCTTCATTTGTGCCTTCCTCATAGGTGTACGTTTGATTACCATGTGGAAGTGAGTAGTTTTCCTCGGGATTAATTTACTTGTTTGATCTACTACAGGTTTGTTTTTTTTTTTTTAAACCAAAGGCCTTGCTTTGTAGCACGGTGTTCGCTCAACATTTGCTCTTAATGATTCACGTGATTTAAAACTGTTTTATTTTTACGAGGTGCCAGTGAAAAGACTGGGAAGAAATCCTTGTCTGTGAGATAAAATTTAACAGTTTGATTTCAGTTATCCACTGCTGTAGCTTTTTAAACTGAATGTGACTGGGGAAAAAAAATAGAGTAAGATTTTTTTTTAATTTATTTTTTTTTCCCCGCAGTCGACAGCTCGCTTTGTAGCGGCTTCCCGGCTGCAGCCAGCGGCCGCAGAAGGGCGGGCTGAGAGGAGCGGCCATTCCACCGGCAGGGGGCGCTCTCGCATTTCCACAGGAGGAAGGGGCTGAGCGCGCCCGGGGGCCGGGGCCGCGGCAGCACCCGGGGCAGAAAGGCTTCAACACAAGAACGGTAGCTGTGAACCGACGGACAGGATTGCTAACAGTGTGTTTTCCAAAGGGAATGACGTCAGGTGGTACATCTCCCTGCTGCTGAAGCGGAGAGTTAATGATGCCCCTCTCCCTGTACTGAATTTTAAGGGAGAACGTTAATTTGGGGCTTTCTAATATTGTGTGTTCATTCTGGTCCATATAACCTCGTTCTCTGAGAGAAATGAAATTTGATAATTCCGGAGTATTGTAATGTGTAAATAAACACCTTATAATACCTTCTCAAAAGGAGCATGGCCAGCAGGTTGAGGGAGGGGATTGTCCTGCTCTGCTCTGGTGAGACACCGCCTGGAGTACTGCGTCCAGCTCTGGAGCCCCCAACATAAGAAGGACACGGACCTGTTGGAGTGAGTTCAGAGGAGGGCTGCGAAGACGATGAGACGGCTGGAGCACCTCTCCTGTGACGACAGGCTGAGAGAGCTGGGGCTGTTCAGCTTGGAGAAGAGAAGGCTGCAGGGAGACCTTATGGCTTCCAGTACCTAAAGGGGGCTTATAGGAAAGATGGGGAGAAACACTTTAGCAGGGCCTGTTGCGATAGGACAGTAATGGTTATAAAATAGAGGGAGGCAGATTCAGACCGGACATAAGGAAAAAATTTTTTACAGTGAGGGTGGTGGGACACTGGAACAGGTTGCCCAGAGAGGTGGTGGATGCCCCATCCCTGGAAACATTCAAGGCCAGGTTGGACAGGGCTCTGAGCAACTGATCTGTTTGGAGATGTCCCTGCTCCTTGCAGGGGGGTTGGACTAGATGACCTTTAAAGGTCCCTTCCAACCCAAACTATTCTATGATTCTGTTTCTCCCCTGCTATACATTCATGTTATTAATAATGGTTTTTGTACTGTTTATATGTTTATATTTCAACATACAAATTGAAGCAGGTAACAGATTTTCCATCAAGTTCAATAAGCATTAAACCAACATGCAAATACTTATGCCGATGAACCTGGGTATATTTTTGTCTATGAGGGTTAGCATGTTTGTATCTGTAGTACCCTTAGTTTAGAGCTCAGAGATCTTCAGGAAACATCACATTTTATCATTGATGTAAACAATAATGGAAAGTTATATAAAAAATTCTTATCCCTTTAATGGTAACTTTGTGATTTGACGTATGTAGCAGACATGGTGAATAGCAACTAAAATGGGAAAAAGTAAAAATCCTTAAAGGATCTCCAAAAACCACAGGATGTTTTATGGTAGTACTGCAATAACAATTTACAATAACCTAACAATTACAGGAAAATATTAATCAGTGAGTGCACGTAATAGAGAAATATTCACGTCCTTCCTGTTAATATAAAGGTTTTCATCAATCAAAAGGCCAAAAAGTTGGGTTTTTTTTTTATTTTTTTAAACCATTGATAATACAAAATACTCTTGAACTACAATGATGGAAAAAATACTTTAAAAAATTTAAATGGCTATTAATATTTTACTACTGATACCCCTGGTGACAAACGTGTTGAATTAAACATTTGGCCGTGTAATGCTCAAGTATGGAGTTTTCAGTAGTGGAGTAGTTACTCTGTTGCTTGAACATATACTGGTAATGCATTTTCTGTTTGATTCTCATATCCTCTCAATGCTAAACTTACTTCATGGTAAAATATACTCCAGTTGACCCGGTACCAGATTTGCTTTAATTATTTGCCCCTAGGAACTGTTGCAGAGCAGGGCTGGGGAATGTCAGGTTTCCAACTCTTGAGTTTGAGCTATATTAAAACCTATTATCAGTCTTTCTCTGTAGAAAGCAAAATGAAACTGAAACAAATTGAGCTGAAAATCAATGAAATTGTTCCTGTATTAAGCAAAACCTGAGAGTATATAATTTTTTTTTTCTTTTAAATCCTCATTTGACAAACTTCTTTTTCAAATAAAAAGGTAGACTCTAAGCCAAAAGATGTTTTTCTGTAAGGTCATAGAGATGAGGGAAGGAAACATAAAAACTCTCCTGTGTTCAAAAGGACTATTTTTTTTTTTTCTTTTTAAAGTACTGGAGATCTAACCTGCTTTCAATTTTTTTCTGGGACCACTTTAATTACTTTTAAGAGGTCTAGTATTTCAAAGGATATGCTATCAGCATTTTCTAAAAGTAAAGACCATTAAAGTTCCTCACAGAGTAACTAGAAATGTAGGCACTCACAGGCGGGAGACATTCCAAGCAAAGTAATATATCTTCATATTACTTTACCCATAATCTTCCAGTGATTCATACTCTAATTTTGTTACAGGGTTCCTGAATTTAACTTCTGCTTTAAAAGAAGTGAATAGGAAGTAAGTCCAGAATTGGTTATGACACTCTAGTCTAATGACAAAGAAATTGAGCCAACATCTCAATTCTCCACTTGCATATTACTTTTTCTGATTAATATAGGGGTAAATTAAGTTCTAGTCTTGATGTTGTCAGATTGCCTGATGTTTTATTTTTTTTCTTCACATTTTCCTAAAGGTTGATGAAAATTCTGAAATTTCAGCTGAAAGAGCAACTACAACTGTAAGAGTATTTTGACTCAGTTTGGATCTGTCCTTAGGGTTGAATAGGAATCATGCTTTGCTTGCAAAAACATATCCTCCCCAGTGCCATCCAACAGCAAAACGTTGCAGCCCTTGCAAACAAGTCTCCATATTAGCAAGAGCTCTTGCCGCCGGCAGTGCTGCAGAAAGTGATGATAGTGACACAGAAGTTGCTGACAGGCTGACATTGCATATTAATCTGTGGACAAATGGTTCATGGTCAGACTATCGTGCAAGTCACTTGAGTCATGTTCTGTACTTTGTTCAGTGTGTGAGCTTGTACATGGAAATTAAATTGTTTAATTAAAGGCTATTCACCTACCACTGTTTTCTTCTGGTAGTTGAAAATTATTTCAGATGCCATCCTAAGTATAACTGATTAGGTTAAATGGAAATTATTTTCTTGGAACTAGCCAAATTATGTCTTTCACTAATTCTTAGTGTTGAGTGCATTCACTAACAAGGCTTTCATTTCTGACTGTAATCATAGAACTCCAAATTGATGCTGAATTCTAGTTCTTCCCTTTTTCTGGAAACTCTCATTCATGCATCTATCCCAAAGTTCCTCCAATGGTGTCGTGATGAAGGCTTCTCTTCGCAAGTCTTCCCTCTCAACCTACTCTCAGAATTTCACTTTGCTTTCTCTCCTGGAACCACAGTGTTATTGTCTGACTAAAGAGTTTTCATCTTCTTTCCTCAAGTCAATCTTGCATCAGGTTCCTTTATATTGTCCTCTGAAAGTATTCTAAAGCCTCTCCTAACTTCATTAACATAATCTTATCTTTCTCTGTATCATCTCCTTACCTCTTTGTTCCATTTAAAATGAAGAAAATAAAATCACTGTACAATGACTCTACACTGAACAATGTCTGTTGTTCTTTTGCATGTCTATCTGCAAATCCATGTCTGCAAATCCGTATTTTCCATGAAATTTAAGTCTATCTTATAATCCATGAGACTAACCCAGTCTAGTAGTTTGCCCTTTTTACCTCTCTCTAATTCTTGCTTCCTTTTATTCCTTCCTTTACTTGTGTTAGCCTGTTGTCTAATGCTGTGACTACTCCCTCTACTATTTTTATGCCTTTCCCCGTCATGTTCTTGACACAGAAACTACCAAATGGATTCCTTCCTTAGATCCTTCCAAACCTGTTGCTTTTCAGCCAGTGGAACATTTTAGGTATACCTGAAGTGTACCTAAAATATAGACCTATGCTCCATGGGCTGCATCTGACCCTATGTGCGTCATCTGCCCTGAGAGGTCCTTGAGGAGGGAACTGGATCTTTTGCTGTCTGTGGATAGACGTGGATGGTGGTGAACATCAAGTGACAAAATCAGTTCTGAAAAAGGTTGCCATCTGAACTACATGTCTTAACACAAAACTACAGGTAGTACAGAGTTTCAAAAGTATAAGGACAGGTAGATTGTTGAATTATATAGAATAGAGCAGGTCAGAGGTAGAAGTTGCTGCCTCTCACAGATTTTTACATTGATGCTTTCAGTTAGCAGGCCCAAATCAGCCTGACTCAAGAGGCCTACTTCGAAAGTGCTAAGAGACTTCCACTTGGCTAACAAGGTACACGAGGCAACAAATCCTAGCTCCCAATAACCAGAAATGCCCAAATTCTGGGGGAATTTGAGAGATGCTGCCAACCACTTCTGCAAGAAGCAGTATTTTCTGGCTCTTATTGTCTACCTCTATGAATAATGCTGAATTTGGAACAGTAAAGTTAAATTGGACTTGTGACCTTGAAAAAGTTGACAAATTCTGGCACTGCTTGCCTTAGACAAATGTTAAAGTACAGGACATTCATGCAAGCAAGGTATTTCTTCAGAAATTAGGAAATATATGTGTATATCCTACTGTGAAAAAAAAATACTTATCCCATTGTCATTGTTGATGTTAGTATGTGTATATACTTTCAGACAAAGGAACAAAATAGGGTGATGTTTTATATGATTTAGTGAAGGCAAATACCAGTTGTAAGTTACAATAATAGTAGGACACCAATCTGAAATTTCCACAATTCTGGAACATTTTCTCCTTGCCTCTTGAGGTAGTGGGTTTTTGTGTATGCATGCACATGTATGCAAGTTGGTAAAGAAGATTTAAGCTCTTTGCTATGTATTGTCATTACTTCTGTTACATGCTGCTTCCAGCTGCTACAGCCTTTGAAATTGAAGCAGGATAGTGCAGAAATGATTCTTTCGTTGTCTGGGCTTCCTGTTTCTGATAATGCTGAATCAAGCTCTGCCAGTTTGTTTAGGATTATTTTTGGCAACTGAGTCTATAGGCTATGACAGTTCTGCCACTGGGCATTGACCTCTAACATCACTTATATAGAGATAAAGCAGAAAAAAACTCCACATAGATACAAAAGTGGACAACTAGTGTAAGCTGAAACAGACCCTATGCATAGACTGAAATAAGTATTTGTGTAACTAAGTGCAACTGCTATTGGGCTGAAATCAGAGAAAATATAATTTTAAGCGTATATGTTATTAGGTGCGAGTCAAATGGTACTTAATTGCAGATGGTGCCGAAGCTGGCATTTCTCCCTACTTACTGTGGTGTTGCTTTTGAACTAAACACAATAATAAAGTTGAATAAAATATTTTGGATTTTGGTGCTTAAACTGGATATTGAAATAACAAAGTAATTATGTAATTGGGCTCATGCTTTTGTAGCGACTGCTGGAGTGACCGATGCTTCTCTGTCTTGAGAGTGATTAAACTATGTGGAGCATGATCTTTGATCACTGGTCATTGATCTTGCTTTGTGAAAAATGTATCTGCTTTGTCTAATACTCTAATGTATATTTTGTATGTGATTTGGCAGAGAATAAAAAGTGAATAAGTCAGAAATCTGTGCCCAAGAAAAAGAGGGAGAAAATTATTATTTTTCAAAATGATTTGTGGCTAATTTCCCCAAATAAAAATATAAAGAAACCCCAGAAACGCAGTGAAAGCTTCTGGATTTTTTCATCTGTTTGTTTCATCTCCATTAAAATACTTTTAAGCAACATCTGCTGTTGAGATCTCTGCATGGTCTTTTCTTTAGGTTTTAACTACCCAAACACAGCAAGCAGCATCCACAGATGCAGTGGACTAAGATTAGTATTAATCCACAGGTATAAATACTGTTCCTGAGACAACCTTAGGAAGCTATTTCTATTTTAATTTATTTAATATCCATTTTGTTTTACAGGTAACTGCAATGATGCTTTTTTATTTGTAGCTTTCCAATCAACTTTTTCTAAGTTTCTTTTAGAAATCCATAGCTAAATAAACTTACGGGCTACCTGCAATACTTAATATTGTGTGTAGCCAGCTCCATTTTTACTACACTATTCTTTACTTTCACTGTTCTTGAATGATATGCGCTTTAATTCAAACACAACATGTTTTTGTACTTGAATTACTCATTCACTAAATTGCTAGATAAGGTGAAATTGTCAGGAAATATATTCTGTGTAAGTATGCTTTTTGAATTCTTAAAGAAAAGACAGATGTTACTGTTAAATATCTTTGTAATTTTAAATTATAAACAAAGCTATATTTGCTGTACTTAGCCCATTGTTTTAAAGACTGAATAAAAAATATGTTTATTGGTCTATACATCTCAGGTTGATGCATGTCCCAGAGGTGAAAAAAAGCTTTAAAGTAAATGGAAAAGTTTTAGGACTTCTAATAGACTAAGGTACACTGGTTTTATGTTCTAGTTACTTAAATTTCATAAATATAGGAAATTTAGAACAAAAATTAACAATGGAGAGAAATCAGTAATTTTCAGCATAATCTTGTGTAATAAGACTGATTTTTGGTTTTAGGTTTTTATTATATAAACACATATTTACACTCATAAATATATAACCTTCTTATAAAATTTGTCTAGCCTCGAAGGACAATTTGGTAGAGCACTGTCTTTTTTCCCATAAAACGATGTTTTCCATAGTGAAAATTGTGTTCAGGTATTACTTCTGACTGTGTAATGTAATACAAGGAGAGATTATATTTTATATGAAATGTATTATTAAAATGGGAAAGAAGGAAAGCATTGATACAGAAGTAGAGAAACTGATTGAGTCCTCCCTTTCATGCACAAATGGTGTGTGCCATAGCATAGCCAACAGTGAAAGCGACATGAAATGTTGTAACTGTATCTTTCTTCCTCATACCTGTTCAGGGAAGTGGAGACCAAGAATGGGCAGTGTTGGGCCAGCTTTGGTGGATGAGAACTCTAAAAGGACAGTAAAACTGCTTATTTAGCATATTTTAGCAGTTATTTGTCACTTTCAAAACATGACTTAGTTTCTTTTTTTTAAAGCAACCGACCTGATTAATATAAATTGCTGCATATTTCTGCTGTTTTAGGCCAATCTTACCTTCTCTTCTCCAAAACCCCATATTCTGCTCCAGTCTCTTTTCTTCTTTCTGCTAGGTACGTGTACTTTAGTTGCACTGGGATGCTGTGTCAGGGTTTGAATAGCCTGCCCTCAGCCTGAAAGGGAATATGGCAATGTCTTTCACCTGGGAAGAGTCACAGCTGCTTGCATTAACCAAATATAACACTCAGAGGAGAAAATGGATAATAAAAAAAAAAGCTTTCATCCTCCCATGCCTGTCTTATTCTCCTCTGCACAATTAGGTTGGGATTGTATTCAGGTGTTGTTGCTAATGTCTCCTCTTACCCTGTTTCTGTGGGGAAAGTGGTGGAGAAAAACTAATCTGTATGGCATGGCAGAGGTGGCTTTCTCCTTTTCCTTGGTCTGCTGGTTTGGCCATTTTGTGGTGGGATCCCAGCTAATGCTGCAATGATTTCATATTGAGATGGAATTAAAAGAGGTATGTGATGATCTTTGCAGTGTTGTTAATTCTTGTGATATCTATGTAGCTTGTTTGCTTTTATTCAAGCTGTAGTCCTGGAGTTAAATGAAAATTTTACTTCTGCTTTATTTTTTTTCTTGAAATAAATGCTTTTCTAAGTCTTATGGTTTTAAAAAAATACTTGAAAGGGTTACTAGAATGTACTATACAGATGGAGGATGGAGCTGTTTTTCCTAATTCCTAGCAATAATTATTGATATTCTTATAAAATATGCCATTATGTTTCTCAAATGGGGTAAATAACCCTTAAAACTGGGATATAAAAGTGAGGAAAGGGCTTGGAACTTAAGGTTAGAGTATGCATAGTTATTTGTTTCTTCTTTCCCACTAGGACTCAAGAAGCTGCCCTAACAAACATCAAAACAGACTTTATCAAAACTTGCTTGTTGTTTGTTCTCCTCAGAAGTTTTGTTTGTTTACTGCTGATGTTTCTGAAATGTTCCTCTCAGTGCAACCCATTCTCTGCAACCCTGTACCCTCAGTGGTAGTACAAAATGCTGCTATCTGGATTTCATACGGTTTTCTCTCTGCTTTATATTTTCACATAATATGAAATTATTATTGAATTATTATGTGGTGTTCAGAACCATGCAGAGGACTCTCTTTATCTAAAACAGTCACTATATACAGATCATTAAGGTTATGCAAACTTTTGATATGCTAGCATTTTGCTTTAATTACCTTCACAGATACTCCTAGTGTGCATACCTGGAAGGTAGCTGCTTTCTGTTAAAATAAAAGTGAAGGAAGTTTACCTTCCCAGGTGGTATAGGGCAGCAAGAGTAACTTGTCAGTGAAGGGCGGTACAAGTATGGTGGCGTGGCTTTAACATCCCCCTTCACTGGATTTCCTCTCCAGGAAAAGCTTCTGTAGCTTGGTGGAAGACAGAGCCAAATAACAAACTAGAAGTTTTTGGCCCTGTCCTTTCTGATGTGGAAAAGCGATGCTGGTTGTAACCTATTAGAGATCTACTTTAGGTATGTGATAACCACTGCGTTACAAATCCTCTGTGCTTCAGTGCAGTCCAGGTCAAGAGTTTGGTTCTGCTTGCGGTGATGCTGGTTATAAACAGGCTGTAAGCTATCTTAAAATAAACTATTGAAGAAAGTTGCCAAACAGATGAAAGCAGGGCTAATCTTTAAATCTAACTGAAAACAAAAGCATGAAAAGCATGGTACAAATGCTTACTATGGCTTAATTGGTGCAAAATCAGACAATGCTGCTCTCCTCAGTGGTTTCCTGGATGGGAAATTCGGCTGTACAGAATGATGACTGCTTATCATTTTCAGTGCTATCCTTAGAGATGGAGGATGCATGACAACTCATTATTTAGTGCCTATGATTAGAAGCCTTGAGTACTGGTTATTCAGCTTAAGAAAATGGACTCTAATTCTTGAATCGAATGGCCTCACTGGCTTTTTATTGAATGTTGAAAAGATTCCTAGCAGGAAAACTGTGAACCTATTATGAATAATTGTTTATAGAAAGAAGGTGCTCAGACTTTTTTTAGCTAGCAATGATGAGGAAACAGTAAATAGATGAATAAAAGGTGATTACAGAACATTCTGTAGTTGAGGTTGCAGAAATTCAGCTGGAATCTTCCTTAATTATTTTAATTTTGTTCTTGTAACACCAGATATTTCTCACCAAGAGTAAACGTTTTGGCTAATGTCACTAACTGCCTTAGGTTTTAAATCGACATGTACTGAATATTTTTCCCTCTTTCAGTCTAAAAGAAAAAAATAGTGTTACTATTGTCTTCTCTAGAGAAGAAACTATAGGAGAGTTATTTTTTGTTCTTTTGTGCTTCCTCCACCAAAAGCAAGGGGAGGGAGGCAAGGATGAAAGAAAAAAAACTGGTTCCCAAATGTTCAGTCTGAAGTGTTGTACCTGTTTTTATATCAAGCTGCCTAAAATGAACAACCGTAACTATATATTTTGTATTCTGATTTTTTTTCCCTTTCTTTATGCTCAGAAGAAAAAGATTAGGAATCCTTTCTTGTAATTTTGTTTTATTGAATTCTGTTCTCAATTTTTGACTTTTGCTAGTTTTTATTTGATACTTTGGAGGAAAAATGATGCATACTGCTGCAATAAAACTTGTGATTTGACAGTTCTTCCTTTGTGTCCCATGAGGCAGAAGAGAATACGATAGAATGGCTTATTCCCCTTTCATTGCACGTAGGTGCACAGGAAAGACAGGCAGCCCTGCTTCATGCAAAGAAATCTGCTCAAAGAAATCTGCTGCACCTTGCCCATCAAGGGATGATCCCTGTATCCTCTCTACAGGTTATGCACAATGGCTCCTAAACCTCGGGACTGTGGCTTTGTACCCAAGTGAATGCCCAGGGGCTGACCCTTATGTTTCAAAAGCATTTCCTGTGTGGATGACACCATGAAGTAGTGTCATACACTGTGACTACTTTATTTTTCCCTAGCACTTTTGTGTACTTTTGCCTCTTAGAAAATTAGCTCTGAGAAAACTAACCAAAGTTTACTAAACAAAAAGCTAACAAAAGGCATTGCTCCTCCTAAAGTGGAGGAGGTTGTGCAGATGGGAAGCAGTGTTGTTGACTAACATGCTGCTTACACAGGATTGTGAGGTGTGCTTTTTTTTTTTTTTTAAATTAGATATGTGTTCAATATTTTAGTTTTTGCTATTAAAATACTAACTGAACTTCTAACATGCCTTGGGGTATTTATTCTGTCCTTATAGCCTGGAGTCAAAGGCGCTGATATCTGTCTCCTAAATCTTCCCAGACCTTCATTTCCCCAGTGACTTGTGTAAGCTCGCATGGAGTAGTGGGTAATAATCCAGGGAGTTTGTGCTGGGATCTTCTTCAGTACAGCTCAGAGTCCAAGTTGCTGAGCCATCCCCTTTTATTACAGAAAGAAGAAATGCTGGCACAGTATTGAAACAGTCCTAAAAATAAATGTCAGTCTTTTTATATTCATACTCAGGAAATAAAATCTGCCTAATGTTTCAAAGGTGTTTCAGTAATTAAAATTCTGCTGAAAGAATACTGAGAAATGTTCATGTTCTATACTGTGTTGTGTTGCTATCTGAAAGTGGTATACATCGAATAAATTTATCAACTCTGAGTGGGGTTTTCAGAGTAGCCAAATGGTTGATCAACAATACTTCAAGGAACTGAAATAATTCCTCTTCTCCATTTTCCTGCCTTCATCTAAAGATCAGTGCAGTGAAAGAATGAACCAATCTGGTGCAAATTACAAACTGGTTTTGTGTTTTGAAGCTGCTAACAATGAAAAGAGCAATGGCAATGCAATATCTACTGCTGTCGAGGAAGTTAAGAGAAACTAAATAATCTTAGCTTGTCTCACCTGACAAGTTCAGAAATCCATAGAATATGACTTAGTTCAACACTTAAGCCACTAAATTATCGTTATGATTCAGGCACCATGGTATATGATTTTGAAGTCCCAGAATATGTTAGCCAAAACCTGTTTAAATCTTTGCTCTTGGAGAAAGGAGAGGAGAGGAGAACAAATAATTTGCAGCAATGTTAAAGAGATTGAGAGTAGCATTTTGCATTTCTTCTAATATCTGCTTTGCCTTAGACACGCACAATGATTTCTCAAGACAAATTTAAATGCTCTAAATGAACATTAGAAAGATGTATTTGTTGTTTACTTGTATGGCCCTCAAAGTGCAAATTGCTACTGGAAGAGGGAGCTTCCTTGAAGAGCTTCCTTCCTTGAAGGAAGCAAGTGGTGGCCATGCTCTGGTGGCTGTGCCTTTTTTTCAATGATATGGACTGGTACCCTCGTTCTCTTTGAGGATGGAGGTCAGTAGGTAGATCATGCTGAAGTTATTTTTGAGAAGTCTTGTGGTTTACTCAGGAGAGAAGGAGGCATAGAATCACAGAATCATTTAGGTTGGAAAAGACCTTTAAGATCATTGAGTCCAACCATAAACCTAGCACTGCCAAATCCACTGCTCATCCAAGAGAATACAGGTGCTAGAAATCACAAAATACTAGAGTGAGACTGTGATGGTCTATGTCTACTTTATATTCCTTTTTCTCTTTCTTTCATGTGATGTTATCTGTCACAGAAAAATAACTTTTACAAGCAGAAAAAACAAAGTGTAATCTTTGCCAGGGCTTTCGGCAGCCTGCCATAAATTCTGTACAAAAAAAATGCAGTTGAAACTAAAGCGTGTGCAAGCAGTAGCATTTGCTTAGTGATGCTCTTTTCCAAGTCAGAAGAACAGCGTTTAGTTTTTCAAATACACAGTTCACCTGTGCAGGGCAAGTTTGAAGATGGAATTCTTTGTGCAAAATGAGATTTCTGGTAGAACCACACAATCTTTTGCTTGTATTAAATTATTTGAGTTAGAATAGGAAACAAAACTGCCGTCCTTCTAAGTAACTCTTCACTTTCAGTATATTGCCAATAAGTATTTGGGTAAGGTGTTGAAGAATTCCAGTTGCCTTTGTTTGCTTTACTATGCTGCCAATATATTTTTTTTTCCTTCATGTTATAGACTTTGGTTACTTGAACAGTCCCATTCTAAATTAAATGGGTGCACTTTTGTTTGTAGTTGCTTTTTTTTAATAAGGAAGCAGATGTAAAAAGTGCTCAGTATACTCCTCTTCACCCGGCCTTAAAATTTGTGCAAATATCTTGTTAAGAAGCTACATAACTTTGTAATACTTATTAGAGTTCTGCCTTTTGACTTTCTCATGTTAATTAACCACAATAATATGCCAATATAGGACAAAAAAAAAACCCCAGCATTTTTCATAATATTTTAAAGTGTACTTTGTTAAAGTCAAAACACAGACTTTAAGTTTTATAATAGAAAAAAAGTGTTTCATTGATAACATTTCCTGTAAAGTAAATTTAAAAGTAACAAAACATCCAGCTCTGAATGGATGGCCTACAGGACAACTTCCAGGAGCAAAAGGGGGTGAAAAATTCTTTAAACATATTTAGGAGCTAGTAGTTTCAAAGCACCATTTCTCTACTTAGGTCTCTTACAAATGTCTGGTAAAGTAAGCAGATGTAGTAGTAAAGTGTGTTCCTTCACCAATGCCCATGCCCCACCAGTGAAAGAAGAACAACTTGTGTACCTGTGACTCAGCTGTTGCACTTCAGTGTAAATTGATGTTGACCATGTGTCTCTGGCTAAGACAATATGCTGTAAACTGGGGTAGCTGGGGCCTGAGTGCTTATTCTGTTTTTTTTCACACCTGCTATGAGGACAGTAACTGTGAGGAGTGAAGTATGGGATGAACAGCTGTAGATAGTAACCCAATAAAGTACCACAACCATGTTTACCAGTTTGTTGCATCTGTAATATCCATATTTCTGCTATTCAGTGGGAAGAGTAGATGCATATTAATGAATATCAAACAGATCTTCACAGGGCTGTGTAAGCTTTTCAACCGCTATTATTAAAAGTTTTCTGAATATTGTCAGAGAAATTCTACTAAGCACTGCTACAAAAAATTAATATCAGCTGTGATTTTTTTTTTTAAATAAAAATCTTATAAGTCTGGGGAAGCTCCAGAAAGTGAGAAGAAAAGCTGAGGTCACTTCAGCACTTAAAGAGAATAGACAAAATAACCTAGGTAACTAGGCTGGTTGCCTGGACACTGACACCAGGCAAGATGATTGAGACTGATACAGGATGCAATCAGGCAGTAATGTTAGCAAAGCTAATGCCAATCAGCATGGTGCTATGGAAAGCAGGTTTCCTGTTGTATTTTCTTTTGAAATAGATTGGAAGTGCTAAATGAGACGGTCTTCTCTTAGATCTGTATATGACACAGAGCTTGAATTGAACTTGGTCCAATTATTTTTTTTTTCAAATGGGTCTTGGGTTGTGGAAGTATAAAATCATTGTTGGCTTAAAGGCGAGGGGGAAATGACAAAAACTGGCACTGCGTGCTTGTGAAATGGAGAGTGCAGAGTACTTGAAAGCAGCGAGGTTTTAGGCTGCAGTGTATTAACAATAATCACTGCTTAAGAAAGTATTTTTGGAGACTAAATACATGTGCTGCATTGACATAGAGGTCTCTAGGTAAATATGTCTGTAAATGTGTTTGTAAAAGCATCAGTGTCAAATATCAAATTCAAATTTTCTTCTTATAAAGATGTCAATGTTTTATTACTGTATGCATTGTAAATTGCCTTTTCCCTAGTGTATGTGTGTAAGACATAGATAATCAGTGTTATTTAGAAAGCCTGTATTCATTAGATGGTAATTAGTAGGTAAGTCTTCAAACAAAGCGTGCACTTACTTGCTCATGTAGCTCACTCACCCGTTCACTGGTAGTACCCTCGGTGGAGGCACAGCTGAGGGGCCAGCCTCAGCTGTATGCTCAGATGTGGAGGGCTGTGTTTATGCCCCAGGGGCTGCTGAGAGAGTCCTTGGTTCCAGCAGGCACATGGGTATCTCTGTGGCTTTGTCTCCACGTGGTCTGGTTTGTATATGTTAGTGGCCTCTGAACACACTGAGCAGAACCTTACGGCCTGAGATCATCAGTCCTTGCAGGTTCAACAGGACCACCAGCCTCTGGAGTTTATCGGTCCTTGGGAGATTCTTATGCTATCGTCCCGCAGAAGCAATGGGAAAGGAAGCACGCGGTGTTTGCTTTCTAAAAGCTTCAGCTGCACCAGGTGTTTCATCTGCCTCTGAAAATTCAACACCACCTTTCCAAACAACTTCTGTTGTGTTTAGAAAGACTTGAAAACAAACAAGCACTTCCCCCTGCAAAGCTACAGAGCCCTTAACTATTGCTTTTGAGCAAAAACCAGTATTTTATTGTGATTTTTGTCAAACAACAAAAATTCATTTATGCTACTGGCAAATTAATGATCTAATTTATATAGTTACCTTTATTCAAAGAGGTGCAAAAGCTTTCAGAAATATTGAAGCCATAGTAGATGCAACATTTTTCCATTTCAGAGAAAGAGCGAAAAATAACTTTGTGAAGAAAGAAAAGCTACATGCTTACTGAGACTGTTAACTCATTGAGGGAAAGTGTCGCAGTTTTAAGTTACCTGTCAGTCATTCCACTCTGTGTGTTGACATTTTTAAAAATTTTGCTTCAGATTCTCAGTCTTTCCTCAAAATTGTTTTTTGAGTAGTTATTACTTGCAGACTGCCAAATAATGATAATCCATCAAAAGGCATGTGAAAAAGATTGGTAGTATTTTAAATGGGACTGCCTGAAAGAAATCTCTTCAAAATCTATGGCAGCTGATGTGTGTAGGATCAGCTTTGTCCATTCTTTGTGGACTAGGTAAAACACCACCAAAGGTGGTAGGTGTCATGACTTTTCAGAAGCTGTTAAACCTTTTTTTAGTGGTTTCAGTTACTTTGTTCTAAATATATCACCAAACATAAGAGGACTGATATCCTGGCCAGAAACAGACCCGTGTGGGTTTTGTTGTGAAGGCAAGTGACACAGAGAAGCTGCAGAAAACAAAGTGTACAGTCAAACAGGAGCTGTAGAAATGGTCCTCAGAAAAAATTTTGAGAATGTCTTTGGGGTAAGTGCCGTCTGGAAAGGGCCTTGGAACTAAGGAAAAATAAATTGTAGCATGCCTCTTTTTCCCTGAATGTGGAGAAATTTGGGCTGTGGTACTTTTTTAATTTTTTTTTTTTATTTATTTTTTAAATGAATGGATTGTGTGAAGGAAATGACTGTACGTAAACATCTTCCTCTGAAGAGAAGTGTGGGGGAGGTAGGTAGGAATTACTTTCTGAAAACAATACAAATAAACTTTTGTACAGCTCTTAAATAGATCAGATATGGCAGAGCTTTTCCAAAAATTACAGGAGAAAGTGTGAACATGTTGTTTTACCTTGTACTTCAGAGAAGTAAGAGTTGCTTTTGAATAATAAATACATTGTGTATCCAGATTAATTCAGTGTATAATGTTCATAAATGTCTTCAGCTGAGCATTGATGTTTTGAGCTTTCACAGAGATCAGTGAAGTTTAATCACATATTTCTGAGATACGGAGCCATGTTATACAACTAAGCCACAAGAGTCAGCTCAAAATATAAATGGGTTGCAAAAAATGTGAACATCAGAAGGCATGACTTAACCTACCTTGAAAATATTTGCTTTGTTATAATTTGAAGTGCAAGTGACAAACTCTAAAGTTTAAAAAGTTGGTTTTACAGAAAAGCATACAAGCTACTTCTGTAATCTTTTCCTAGTATGGTTAATGTGGAAAATGCTGTTACTGCTTGTAGTTGATTTAGTGCATCTTTGCTTAACTATTTATGATTACTGTTATAATTAATGTCTCCAGAAGTATTTTTAGAAACTATATTATGTGGAAAGAAATTGCTGATGCTGGCACCAGAGCAACACAAACCACTTGGATGCTTGCAGAGGGTTCTACCACCTGGAGAAGACCCAGCTGAAGAAGATGACCTCAAGGCCTTTCACTGCTACAAGGTAGGCTGTGCTTCGTTAGCTGGGTCTGTCACCTATAAAGCTACTGTGGCCATCAGATGGTAGCAAGAGCAGCTGCAGCATCAGTTACTGCCTCTCTTCCCACATCCCTTCTGACCTGTGCCTGCAGTAAGAGAGAACACAGCGTGTGCCAGTCACTGGTGCCAGCTACTGCTATGACAAACTGGCAGGTGACAGTTTGTGGTGGGTGAAAGTCGCAACCGATGGACCAAAGGGGAGCTGCTACTTGTGGGCAGCTGTTCTGTGGGGCACGAGAGACAACTGGCAGGCAGGATGCAGCAGATGACAGGGTTACCCTAATGTACAGCTTCCTAGAAAACAGGCCTCTGTCACTGTTCTAAAAAAACCCCAAAAACAACCAACAAACCAAACTCCAAAACAAGAATGACTTAAAGGCAAGTCTCTGCCTTTTTCAATTGCTGTGACAAGATCGATAATATTTTTTCCTTCTGTTTCTTGTAAAAAAAAAAAGTGCCCAATTTCATCTCTGTTCTCCTTTTTCCTGAACTAAACTTAACTGTAAACCTAAATAATGTTTTACCACATGTGAATATCAGAAATGTGGTACAAATCTGAATTAGAAACTTTCATAGAAACTGATGAATAGGACCATAAACCCTCCTGCATGCAACTAAGTATTAGATGTTTAATTGAAAAAAAATCCTCAGAACATCAGCTGCCTTTCCAAAAACACCGGCTAAAAAAAACCTCCAACATTCAGTACAAAATTTTTTTCTTTGTGTGGTTTTTTGTTTGTTTGTTTGTTTTTTAAAAGGGCATAAATATTGAGGAGGTGATTCATACCTAAATTACATTGAGGTAGATTAAATAAATACAGGAATTCTTGTGGCTCAGGTCTTAATCAAATACCAGAGGCCAAACTTGTGAGAGTAAATGTGAGAGCTCTGTGGCAAGCAGTTAAGTTATCGCTTCTGAAGTCTAGGGTGGATTTAACTGTTAAAGATATGGAGGTAACACTCTGTTACCCTCCAACAGGGTGTGTTAGTCATTCTGGGAAAGGTGTGCAGCTGCTTTTGACTTTAGGTGAAATGAGGTGGGTGAGGACAGCTGTGATTTAGCTGTAGCACAGAGCATCTTTGCAGAGTACCGAGCAGGACCACTGAGTAGGGGTGAGGGAAGGGGACAGATCTATCTTCCTCCTTGGTAAATCCACGCCTGCGTAAAAGAAACTCTTTGAAATCCTGTAGATTGGAACTGCTGCCAACAGGAAAGAACTGGTAATTAAATAAAAGAATCCTTGCCTTTTGATGGCAGAATTTGTGCAGAACATGAAGCAAAGCATCAAGTGCACTTAAAAGGAAAAACAGATATTTTCTGTTGGCTGACACTTATTTTTATTTCCTTTCATTAAAATGGCTTTAAGCATCCATTTGCTCGGGATTTTGGGTGACATTATGTGTGTGTTTCATGTGTCTGTAAAAAGAGATGAAAAAACTGAGAGGTTTTTTTTTTTTTCCTTTGTGACAGGTAACCTTTAAATCTGTCACTTTTGCCCAAGATGAACTCAGTAATGCCCTCATGAGGGGTAAATCTCTGGAACTTCTAAAGGAAAGAAGGATTATTGAAAAATCTATGTGCTGAAACTAAATACAAGCCCATAAAAATTTCTTCTGCATTGCAATTTCTCCTGTGCCTAGCTTAAGCCATGCTTTTCCAGTGGCTGAGAATGGTCTGGCTATTTTTAATAACTCATTGAAGTGGGATATGGATGAGTGGATACAAAATTAGCAGTACAATAGACTTGTTTTCCAAATATTTTTCTTCTGATTGGGAATGTGGCTATTTTCTACCATTTCAGATATGGCTGCCTATGTCACCTGAGGTGATGCTTTCTGTGTTTAAATCTGGGGGGGGGGGAAATTAAAGTCAGACATTGAAAAGATTGTGACTGATTCATAATTTTTGTTATGATGTTTATAACTAGAGTGCTTTTTATCTGGTTTTATCACTTTTGCTCTCTGTACTTTAAAGATGGTGGCAGGGGTGTAGGTTAAGGTTCTCAGGCTGCTACTCCCTGTTGTGAAGTATTATGGATGTTAAATTGTTACTAGAGCTAATAAATTCTCCTTCTAAAGAATGCTGCTTCTCTCACATTTTGCTGTGGCTCAGGTCGTTGAATCCCTACTGAGATCCAGGCCTGCCAGAAAAGGTAGACTCCATAGTAATATGCTAAAAGGCTTGGAGGGACATCAGGGTGGTTTTCATTACTTCCTATGCTGGCTTAGTAGGGGATCTGCAAACTGCTAGGATGTTCACCTGTGGAGGCCTGCGTTAACACAACTGAGGTCTGAGGGAATATTACCAGGATGTTATTTTTCCACATTCCTCCTACAAAAGTTGTCTTGAAAGAAGTCTTGGGAAAATGAGTCACAGAAGGAATAGTGAAAATAAAAGGGTAACTCTGAGCCCTCAGGCTTACTCCTGAAAAACAGTCTCTGCCATCAGTAATTCAGTCTTTTAGCTTGAAAAAGAACAGGTTGGTTGTTTCCTGGTCCTGCAGCTGAGGTTATTGTACCCAGGAAGCGTGAGGACAGTTGGTGGGGTTGGTTGGTTTTTTTGTTGTGGGGGCTTGAGGGTTTTTTGTATTTGTGGTTTTGTTTTGTTTTGTTGGGTGTGAGATTTTGGTTTGTTTTTTTTTTTTGGTTGGTTGGGCTTTTTTTTTTTTTTTTTTTTTTTTTTTGTTTTCTTGTTTTGGAGAAGAGTGTTGTCCCTTTAAGGGACTGTGATCCTGGAAGTCTGTTTTGTCCAGGAAGATTATTTTCCTTTCAAGATAAGGGTGTGAATTTTTCATGTAAAAAACTGCTGGAATCCAAATTACAAACCTAAGAAAGGCCCTCTTGATGCAGTAACTGTGGTGTCCAGAAGGGTTAGATGTCTGTTCAAACACTTTTTTCTAAATAATTGATTTATAAGGTTATATTAAGTGAGTGACTGGAGATGTCTGATGGTTCTTAAGTTCACTCCCCTGTGTGAATAGGTGAAGCTCAATGAGATGTTCCAATAGCTGAGGCCACTGGAGAGAAAAGGCCTGGGCAATGAATAAAGAGTGGTCCAGAAGCATTCACGTACAACGTAATTTCAATTTAATTTTTTTCTCTCCTACTTTTTAATTGTACTCTGCTATCAACTGCTAAATACTACAATTCCATTTTTGTAGAATGACAGTTATTATACCTTCCTAAAGGAAGAAAAAAGATTTTAAAAGCTTGCTTCTAGTGCTTTATTTAAGTACTGCAAGGTTTCTTCAGGCCTGGAATTTGTGCCAAAATGCAATGACTAATTATAAGTGTGATGTAATGAATGAACAGTTAAATTACAACTTTGTTTTTCTGTGATATAAATAATCATAGTTCAGTCTCCTTGAGTGGAGTAAAGACTGGTGTAACTTCCTGTGCTCTATAGAGACTGTGATTAGAATCTCAGCTTTCTGTAAACCTTGCTCTTAAGATGTTAAGCATAAATGATATTAAAATATTAGTATTAAACCAAATTTACATAAAGCCGTACTTCCAAACCCAAGTTACATAAACCCATACTTCCTAACAGAATTCCAAGACTCATAGTTGAACTTACCTTTAAAAAAAAAAAGAATCACTTGTATGGAGAGGGAAAAGAAATTTTAAAAAATGAAGATGGTAGCTTATCCTTGTTGTCCAAGTCCCATTCAGCCACTGGCAAGAGTAGAGTAGCACAGCAGGCCTGGTGGGATGGGGAAGAAGATTGTGAGATCCGAACTAAAAGTGCTGAGACTTATTTACTGGGGAGGACAGAGCAGTGGATGACAGGAAAGAAAAGGAATGGATGTAATATGTGGCAGACGTCTCCAAGTGGAATTTGTAAAGTGCTTGGGCATTTGTCCTTGTAGGTTGACCTTGTAAGGTCTGGAAAGTGTTAGAGGAAAAGATATCTTGCTAGCTCCAAGAGTCTGAGCCTCCTTGTCCCCAGGTCCAACCAGTAACAAGGCTGAAGATGTGTTCCCAACAGGCACGAACACACCTATATGTGGTAGTGACATAAATTGTGGACAGGCATTCAGGTGCTCAACATGAACACAGACAGCATCGATGGTCTCGTCCTGCTCCTCTCTGTGGCTGAGTAGGATGGAGGTCTGCTACTGAGGATCCCGCCATCAGGATGAAGCTATCTTTCCCTGCCTGCCCTTCTCCTGATAATATTTCCAGGTGCTTGGCACCTAAGATTCTGGGCTGGGAGGAAGCGTGACTAGGATTTCAGAGATATCTTCCAGGAATGGATATATATTTTACATTAGACCGTGCCTGGGTTTGAAAACAAAAACAAGAATAAGAAAAATCTTATCAATAGGGCAACAATTCTTCTCATCTCTTGTACCGATCTGAGGGATGCTAACCATGAAGCTGCCATTGGCATCTCATAGAATTCATAGAATCACATGGTTGGATGGGACCTATAAGATCATCTAGTCCAACTGTCTTCCCACTACCATTGCTACCACAGCTACTAAACCATATCTTGTAGCTCCTCATCAAGCCGCCTCTTGAACACTGCGAGGGACGGCGACTCCACCAGCTCCCTGGGCAGGCCATTCCAGTGCCTGACCACTCTTTGGGAGAAAAAGTTTTTCCTCACGTCCAATCTAAATCTCCTCTGGTACAACTTGTGGCCATTTCCTTGGGTCCTGCTTGTTGCCTGGGAGAAGAGGCCAAACCCCTGCTCATCACAACTTGCCTTCAGGAAGCTATAGAGTGCAATGAGATCTCCCCTGAGCCTCCTCTTCTCCAGACTAAACAATCTCAACTCTCTCAGCCGCTCCTCATAAGACTTGTGCTCCAGACCCCTCACCAGCTTTGTTGCCCTTCTCTGGACACGCTCCAGGGCTTCAATGTCTTTCTTGTAGTGAGGGGCCCAAAACTGAACACAATACTCGAGGTGCGGCCTCACCAGCGCCGAATACAGGGGGATGATTACCTCCCTGCTCCTGCTGGCCACGCTATTTCTAATGCAGGCCAGGATGCTGTTGGCCCTCTTGGCCACCTGGGCACACTGTCTGCTCATATTCAGCTGAGCATCAACCATAAAAGAAGTGGGGAGGATGCTTGTGCGAGGTAGGGGCTCCATCCCATCAGGCTCACTGGCACTTGAGGGCTGGACCTGGGGCTTTCCTAGGTGAGTGCTCTGCCCTCTAGGCTCTTGCACAAAAGGTGAGCAGCAGGTATGGGAATAATAGCTAATAGCTTAGCACCTGGCTGGAGGCAGACACAATTTCCTTGTTTCCTTGTGATCTTCTAACAGGTTTCTATCCTAAGAGGACAGGGTCGCTGCATGCATGTTCCAATATTTGGTCAATGACCAAAAGGAAGTACCTGAATTGGGCAGATTGACATTATTCAGAGGAAGATGGAGAGAAACCTGCCTCTTTGTGCTGACATCCTACGCCCCTTAGGTAGTGAACATCAGGGAGGCTGAGTTAGCCCTGCTGCCATCTGTTAGACAGGCTGAGTTAACTTGCTTGTACATTTTTTTAATATATTTTGTTTTGTTTGTTTTCTTCTTTTAGTGCACCCAGAGAAGTGCTTTGAATAGAGTTTGGCAGTCCCAGCCCTCATGAGGACAGTGCGAAGAGTGACCTAGTAGCATTTGAAAGATATATATATATATATATATATATATATATATATTTTAAATTTATTTTCTGTTCAGAATGTTGACCAAGTTAGCCAATGAAACTGGTGTTTCTTTGCAGCCATAATGAAGATAGTGGGAGGCACAAACCCTACGGGTCTGTTCCTGTCCCCCATTAGTGGCTATCTGAATTTTGCTCCACATCTTGGTATGCACTGCCTTTCAATCTCTTCTGGCACTGCAACATGATCCTCAACCGCCTTAGTAAAGAGTCGAGCCCTGAAAAGATTCTGTGTCCTAAGATCGTAATGCTGGGAGCTTATTTGTAGTCAAAGACTTTTCTACAACAAAGGCAGCTGATGTGCGGTATGATTTTCCCCCCCTCTTTGTGAATGACAGTTCCCTGGGGTTAAAAGTGTTGCTCTCCTGTGCGCTTCAGAGCAAGCCAATTAACGTTGATTTGTTTGATTTCTGTTCATGTTTTTTTTTTCCTATAGCTATTCCCTCAGATTGGAAAATAAAAAGGTGAATGACTCATCCTTTCAGCTTTCCAATCCTTATTTTACCTGTTACTTTAACAGCTCCTAATAAACTATAGGGTTTTTTGATATTTCTAGTAGGGAAATAGGACATTGCTATGACAAAGCAAATAAATGGTGCTGTCTCTCACGGGGTAAGTTTCACCAACTCTGTAACTCCCAGAATAAGCATCAATAATCTATTTGATACTAGGTATCAATAACTTAATTTGATATAATTGCCTACCAGGTCCACCACTACGTGCTCCTTATTTTCCATAGTATGTCTTGTTTGAAACAGCATCATTACTCGAACAAATTTATTAGCATTTCTTTAGGTTAAATGACAGTTCAGCAATGTGGATAGTTGCCTATAGAAAATAGCCAAGCAATTTCTTTCTTCTTTCTGTGAGAATAGAGCAGTGATGTGGGTGGTAATGAATATTTAGAGTGCTTCTATTAAAAAAGAATAAAAGAAACAACACCCTCAAGCAAACACACACTTTCTAACAGCATTCATTATAATTTAAGTGGAAGTTTACGAAGATGAATGCAGTTAAGCATGATGTTGCACTAAAGGCAGGGGTTAGATTCATCCCTGGTGCACTTCCAATGGTCTGTGGAGCTACACCAAGGGTGCATTTGGCATGCTTTCCACATATTTTCTTGAGGCTGTTTGTAGGGGGGATACTTAAGAGTTAAAGACATTAGTTTAAGTAGCAGATTGGAGAGGCAAGTACATCCATGGTATTTGTGACATTTTAAAGAATTCTTTAGGTTCCATTTTGGATTTCTTTTCTAAATATCTATGTAAATAAATGTGTTCTTTTCTGGGAGCCTTTGATAGGCAGGGAGAAGCCTTAGAGCAGCAGTGAAGGGACTGTACGTAACCCTGTAATAGTTGTTCTGTACCAAGAAGTGCACTGTGGAGAAAGTGGTCTCCTAAAGCTGCAAATCCATAGCAAGGCCCTTCATGCTTAACCTTTGAAACAAATTATGTTTCATTTATAGCAATAATATGCTTGGCAAAATTTTGATTTACGTTCACAACTTCTGTTCTAATTGGAAAGCCACAGGAGCCTTGTGATGGGTATAAGTGACTTAATGAAAGCCTGGGACTGTCTAAACAACAAAGGAGATCCTATTTTTTGGCAAGCAGTATGGTTTCAAAGCAGTACGCTTGGCTACAATGCAGAAAATTTTGGTTTCTTGCAATACAGCAGCTCTACGATGTTAGGAAAATCTCTTCCTTCCTTTGTCCTTCATTTATCTTTCTGAAAATTTATAATGATCTTTCTTATATCTTCATGAGCTTCACAGGTTAAAGTCTACATAAGACCGGACATAATCTGCAGAATACCCACCTGCAGAACTTCACGGAACAAGGGACTTTATGCATGGCACTCTTTTGCTTTGGACACGGACAGATATGTTCTGTATCCTGCTCAATTTCTTGACTTAGAAGAATCAAGTATTCTTATGGTTAAGAATCAATATTGCACATGTTTGAGCAAAGCGCTCTGATTGATCTAGAGCTTACAGGCTATGTGATTTGTCTGGCAGTTTCTTTTGAACATTTTCAGACAGCCTCTTCTCTTTCCTTTTTTCCCTTCCTCTGTAATAGGTCTGTGACTTTGCTTCCCACAGGTGCACTTTCTGGCACCTCCCGAAACCCAGTTCCCAATAAGGAGTTAACCTTCCGCTCCAAAACATCACACATCCTAAAGTTCTGCAAGGACCCCTTCCCTCTTGTCTCCCTAACCCTTAAAAGCCCTTGTTGTGCAAGTCCTTTTAACATTGCCTGTTGCTCCCCTTATTTGAAGAGGCCCTGGGGCCACCTTTTATTCCCCTCCTCCAGCCAAGCTCACTGCTTCTCCTCTCATAACTGCCTTGCTCTACCTCATTATCTAGAGCCTTCCTGTCAGAAGTCTAACAAGACTCTTGCACTCCTCAACAAAAGAGGCTACTTAAGTCTTTATAGACAAATGTGTAAGCTTCTAGTAACTCCACAGGAAAGCTACATTTCTGTAGAGGACAGCTCATACCTTCCTGAGGGAGAGGGAATTGAAATTCGACACCCAAGCAAGTAAAGTCTTTTATGACATTGCTGATGAACTGCAGCATCAGAATCCCAGAAATATCTATTGTACGATTATTGCTAGCTTATTTTTGTGCTAGATGCTGCATGGGCCAGTGAAGAACTTGTGGTCTTGTCAATCAAAGAAAAAATAAATTAATTAATCCACATTTTCAATACTGGAGTTTCTAATGGATAAGTCTCTTGAATGATTTTCCCAACTTGCTGAGGAGCACTTTAAAATCTTTGAAATGAAGCATGTACCTAAGGTGGTTTTTTTTTTTTTTTTTCCCCCCTCTTATTTACGACTTTCTAATTTTGTCTTTAGTCTATTGATTTGAATTAAAGATCAAAGGTGAAATGACTCAATCTACAACATCTTCCTGTATCTATTTTACTTGCAGGTCGGCTTAGATTGTGTTTTATCTCTCAAGCTAAGGCTTGGAGTTCTTTTTTTTGTTCTGTATGAATTTAAAATTTTAAGAGGATAGGAACAGTTTCATGTTGTTTAAAAACCTGTCAGTATGACTACGGTAAATCTCCATAAGAACAAAATATCCCTTTGTCCTCAAATTACAATATTTTAATTGGAATGAAGGAACCTCTTCTTCCTTTTATTTTCATTTTCCCTATTTCTTGTCAAGCAAGTTGCAAGTAATTAACAAACAGGATTCTGGAGACAAAGTCTTTTTCTATTTAATTCTCATTTGCTTCACTGCTGCAAAAAATACTGCACAGACGTTTTTCCCTTTTAGGAATTCTTTGAAGGACGCTTTATTTTCTGGCAATTTTAGTGTGCTTACATAAATGGTTTGTAGACAACATTTAATTTCAAGTGCCTTCTTTCTTTGCCAGGGGTTTCCAGCATGTGTTCTCCAGCTGAAGAAGTTTTTAATTTGCTCATAATGTCCTACTTTGCCTGTGGAAGTTTGACTACTTCCAATAGCTTTTCTTCTCAGCCACAGGCCATGGAAAACCACACTGATCTTTTAATACATCCCAGTTTTTCTCTATTTGCTTACCATCTGCACTTCCTTCCTCCCAAAGGTAGGCAGTCACTCCTCTAATTCATCTTTTTCCACTTTTTAATTTCTGGATTCTACCTTCCCTTATGCTTAGGCAAAGCCAGCCTCCACATTGTTTCTTTTTTCTATTGCTGCTCACTTTTTTTGCCTGTCTGTGGTCATAGTCAAAGTTCAGAACTTGTCCTCTCTGACTTCTCTGTCACTTGAATTTCCTCCCTCCTCCTGCTGTCTTATCTCCTTTGGTACTGCTCATCCTTTCTTACCTTTTATATCACACTGTTCTGCCACCTCCAGTTCATTAGCATCCGTCCAACAACCTGCTCGTTGGGGAGCGTTTGAGCCGTAGGACACAACGCCATCTAAAGAGAAGTAATGACCTCCCTGAGCCCCTGTACTGCTTTTTGTCTTTGTCTGACTCGACACCTAAATCAGTATACCTGACACAAATCCAGGCGTGCTCTGCCAGAAATGATCAAAGCCATCATAATCCTTCTCTAATGATGAGATAGCGTATTTACATGTTCACCTCTGATCTTTATATAAGTGGCCACATTTTTGAAGGTTTTCTCTCATTAAATGGCTTTTGCAAGCTAGAGGTTGTCAGAATAAGTAGGACAGCCATTTCTGGCACCATTTGTTAGGGTGTTCTGATTTGAATGCCATCCTTAAAAGCACCGGCAGAGATATTTGTGTTATCTTTGGCTGCTGCTCACTTCGAACTGTGCACAGCAAATTTTCAGGGCAAAGGGAATGTAGTAGGGGAAGAAAGCCTACTATTGCAGTTTTTTAACAGTTTATGCAGGGTTTTTTTTGGCAGCGTTTGCACTTATCTTCCTATTCTAGGGCTTTTGTGATCACTGGATCAAATAAGCCTCTGTGTGGGCTGCTGAAGGAGAGGGGTACTTGATGGAGGTCATGAGTTTATGTATGCCTGGACTAAATCCAGAAGAAAGAGAGAAGGAGGTTGATTCACAGAACCTTATTTCCTTAAAAAGTAACAACCCATAAAGAGAAACTCTTGCAAAATTCAGTTTGTTTGCAGCCATATTACTCAGCTACCCTTTAATAGAATAAACTTTCTGAGTCATGGTTGTCTTCAGGATTGCATCAAGTTCAGCAGCTGTGTGTATATGTAATAGGTTCAGGAAATCCTCCTGCTTACTTAAACTTGAAAGTCAAATGGTTCAATTTTCTTATGAAACAAAATTAGTTCTGTGAGTTTTAAATATAATGCAAGGAGTAGATTCATACTGTGATGATGGTAGTGGTTTTGTACTCTCCCTTATGGGAAACATTGAAGGACACTCAAGATCAGGAGCAGATCAATTTGGTTCATGTCTTTTTGTTGTCTGAGTCAGAACAGAGACTGAAATGCCAGCTTGCTCATTTAAATGGGGATTAAACCCGTTTTCTTCCTGGGTTTGCTAAATAATTGATAGGAAGTAAACTAGAGAAAGTTTCACACAGGAATACCATGTGTTTCATGGCAAGAATGTGTTCTGGGAAGAGATCTGAATCAATTTCACAGTTTAATTCAGTGAATTTTGTAAATGCTGAATGGAAGAATGGAAGAAAGCATCTCTACAGCACTGCATTTCCATTCGACCAAAATTATTCCCGAACTGGACTTGATAATTATTCTTGGAAATAACTATGAATCAGCAATCTGTGTTATTTGATGGATAAACTGTTTTCTAAAATGGTTGCCTGTCCTTAAGCTTCTTAATTTACAATCTAAATAGTTCTGTGTTAAGTACTAGGGATTCCTCAACTGTGACAAAAAAAAAATAGGCATGATTTTTCATACTGATGTCAGTGTGGCATTGTGATTAATCACGCTGGTGATATTATAAATTTTTAAGGTTTTGTGAATCTCATTCTGGTTTCTTTTTAAACTAGTTGACATCTCACTTTTTTTTTTTAAAACCATCATAAAAATATTTTGCAGCTAGAATTGGATCCCTTTTGTGATATTAATTTTGTTTTGGAAAAAACTATTACATTTCAATAAAGATCTAGGATTCACAGAAACATAATCCTACTTGATAATCACACAGATTCAGGTATTAACTCTTCCTTATTAAATATTACTTCTAAAAATATACCCCTGGAGAAAAGAGAATGCCCTACTACCTGAAAATGAATAATAGGTTGTAATACTGCTTCAGAATTGTATAGCTGTACAAAAATCCCTTGAGCATAAGCCAACATCTCTTTAAGCGATTAGAGGCTTTCACCTTTCAAAGAACCTAAGCAAGTTTAGTGTTATCTACTGTTTGCATATTCTGCTGTCTCTCCTGATTTAATAATGAGTGAAAATTGTATGCTGTAAAGCTCTTCATACCTCTTCTTATGCATGGATAGGCTCCTTTGAGGCAAAGCTACTTTACACAAAAGATAGTTTAAAAAAAAAAAAAAAAGCTATTCTTCAAAAAAAGAAAGAAAATAGGAAGTAAATACCAAGTTAAGACTCCAGGAAATGCAGGTCCAGTAATGATGACAAGATAACTGTAAAGAGAGACTATCAGAGTAGAATCTATTTATAGAAAGTATACGCCAGGAGCTTAATTCACTGAATGGAAGAAGAAGAAAATCTTGTGCTGATAATGTGCACAGTGGCAGCAGTGTGTGTGGGTATATATAGAGCTTTTATTCTGTACTCTACAGAGGTGAAATTTTTGTTTGTTTTTTTTTCTTCAGTGAATCTGTTTCTTGTGAAAGTTAATATACTTAAAAATAAGAACACTTTGGCTGCCTGCAAACAGGGGAAGGTATGAAACAGTATAATGATCAAGCTACTTCTGTCTCAGTACTCTTGAATCCCTTTTTTAAAGGCACTATGTGGCAGATGAAACCTTGTAAAAATTTTACACACTCATTTTACAATTCCAGTATTCCAAGGTGTCCACAGAGAATGGCTATGTCCCAAAGCCCTCCTGCTTCCTCTGCTAGACCCCATGGCTGTGGAGAGGGAGGGAGCATCTTACAGCAGTCATAGTGGTGACTGAAGAGGACTTTAAGTTGGAAGCTTGTAATGAGAGTACTCTGAAGCAAGCATACAAACTAACAAAAAAGCTTGAGAGGAATCTTGGTGTCTCTTGTTTGCTACGTGTCCTCTTACTTTTGGAGGTCTTGAAAGGTTTAAAGAAAGCTAAATCTAATGCTAAGCTTCTCTCCTCTTTCCTGAAAGACCCTGTTAAAGGAAAGAGGCAGAGGGGTGAAGGCATTGTGCACTGTCTCTGGGAAACTTAAAGGCATCTCGCCCTCAAACGCTGCTGCAAAGGACCAGGTCTTGAAATGTTTCAGTCCCTTGACTCTTTTAATTGACAGTCTGCCAGTACATAAGATGTTTGATGGAAGATACAAAGCTCAAGTGAAAAGAAGGAGTTACTGGAGGTTGAAAATTTGGCAATCCTTATGTTTTCTGATGGAGGTTTAGACTTGATAGGGAAGAAAATCTTCATAGCACAGTCATTAGAAATACAGATTTTTGAATTCCATAAGTAAATTGTCTATCATTTTCGGGTGCCTTAGATTTTTCTTTTTCTTTTTCTTTTTCTTTTTCTTTTTTTTTTTTTTTTTTTTTTTTTTTTTTTTGTAGAAGGTATTCCTGTTTCACGTTATCATCAGGTATCTGTTAGGTATCTTCACTGGGGTCATGGATATGCTGTGGTTCAGGTGCAGCTTACGATGAGCAAGAGGATTGTGTCTTAAAGCTGAGTTGAGACAAGCTGGCGTACCGAGAAGAGGACAAGATTCAAAGAATTTGGATCTTTTCCTATTGTTTTAAAGCGTGACGCTCTGGGTGGTGAAACAGTGTGGTAGGACAGTGTAAGGAAGCTGATTTTGACCCTATGAATGTAGCAAAGTAGAAAATCCTTTCTCTGTCTTTTAATTAATCTAAATGTAGTATTAACCTAATATATATTCTTAGGCTTTAAGCTACTGGTATTCATCAAGAGTAGGGGAAATCAAAAGGCTGCTTCTTAGTGGCAAGTTCAACGGGAATGTTTACATTTCCATGGAGGAGAGTTGTTCCTGCACAAGCATTCTCCGACAATGATGAAAGATTAGTAAAGATAGCAGTCAAACAAAGAATAGCTTTTAAAGCTAGAGGAAAAGGTAAGAGTAGCTGAACAAAGCACATTTTCAAGCTTATTGGTACCCAAGTCCTTTGAGGTACTGTTTGAGATGGAGGCAAAGTAACTGTGTTTGCTGTGCTTTTTCAGGGCTTTTATTCATTTACTACAGGTCAATATAATGGTTAATTGACAAACTGCATGACATGTATAGAAATAGATTGTATTTGCTATGTTTGTAGCAAAAGCATTATTCTTCTTAGGAGGAAAAAGGAGTATGTAGCCATGTCTCAGAAGTTAGGAAATACTAAAGTTCCCAACAATGAAACCTCAAGTTAATTTTCCCACAAGACCCCTTGATTTATTGGGCTGTAAAACTGAAAGAGTGTTTAGCAGCACCAGCAAAACCAGAAGTTACTTGTAAACTTGTGTAAAGTTGGTAAATGGTTTTAATTGTAAGAAAATAAGATGATGAATGATCGCAGGAAGCAATATTCCAGGGAAACCTGTATTATATAATACATGGTCCCTTCTATCTGTGAGGGCAGAGGGTGCTGGAAGTAGCAGTGCATCAGGTCAGTTACTCTGTAGCATGGTGGTATATTACTGTGTTGTTTTTTTTTTTTTTTTAAGTCAAGGACTCGGGACCGTAAGAGGTATCTTGGGGTGCTGGCAGTGGGATATAGTATAAGCTGCTTAAACTGATTTTCTATGAATGAGAAGAAAACTTGATCTCCTTGGTTCACTTTCTGTAAACCAGGAATATCTGAAAATCTAGAGCTGCACGTTAACCAAATAATGAGAAAACAAAATATTGAACCACTACTTGCAATGTATATGTGTCTGTCTGATGCAGAGAATAATGTATGGGGCCAATAGGGAGGAAAGAGAATGATGTGTATTCACTAGACCCTGGAATTCAGGATTCCTTTAATCCTAATGTGTGTGTATGTGCACGTGTGTCCCTTTCAGCTTCAGACTGTTCACAAATTCACATAAGTATTACTGAATTAATTTTTCTTGATTTAATATTTTTCAAATCTTCTGTTTTCAAATGGAAGTAATTACATGAAGATAAAAGCTACAGTTGTGTTGTCATGAGGGATCCATAGGTGCTCAGGATTCCTTGGTGTCACGCAGTTAGATAGCAGTGCTGAGAAGGAGTGATTGAGTGAATCGTGTGGGTGTTGTGCAAACACATGCTATGAAGGGAATTGGCAGCTTTTCGTCACTCTAGTTAACCAGGTAATCAAGCCTAAGAAATGGAGCCTGGACAGAAAAAGAGGTAATTTCCGAAGGAAAATAATAAAACCCATACTTCTTGGAAAGAGGAAAAAGAAGATAAATAAGTATGTAGCAATAGTAAATGATATTTGGGTACTTCCATCTGTCAGAATTTTAATGTCTGTGGAGTCACACACTGTAAAAATTACTAAGCATCTGTACTAAAATTAAATAAATAATAAAGAGACAAAAATACCACACTGTAGCTGTTCTTCTAATAAAAAGAGAGCTGTCACTTATGAGAATGGAGAACCCTTGGGTGAATACTTGAAAAACTCACATTAGATTTTGTTCACAGTGTTGTCTTAAAATTGCAGAAGGCCTCCCTGGAACAGAAAGGTTAATGTGTTTCACATTTTTCTTTAATTTTACAATGACTTCTATTACAGCAGAAGCCAGACAGGAAACATGATCACTTTAACTGGCAAAATCAAATGGAATCTTTTCTATTGTTATGAATTTTAGTAACTTTTCTGTTTGGATCATATTAAATAACAGGTAGTGATGTGAAGGTAAAAGATTGTCTTAAAATAGTTTATGAGTTTGGGGGTTAATTTTGGTTATTTGAGATAAGCAAAGTCTGCTTCAGTCACTCTCTTCTCTTTTGTTGCACTTCAGAGACTCTACCTTACATCATCACTGTAGACTTTAAACTCAGATTAAAGTGGACAGTGACAAAAGACTGAGGTTGGTTTGGTTTGGGGTTTTTTTGCTTTTTTGGGGTTGTTTTTTTAAAGTGACCAGATAAAAGAACTGAATTCTGGGTAGTGGTGAGATCACAACTTTCACCATGGTGGGTCTCACATATATTTCATTTAGGAGCCAAGTTACTACCTGGACAGAGGTGGGATGTTCCTACAGTTGGAGCTGGATCCCAGCAAAGAATTGTAAAGCTTCCTCCAAAGAGAAATGTGGAGATACTGATAGCACCTGAGATGCTGTGGAGATAAATACTGAGGCTGTGACACCACAGTGTCAGTACCAGCTCTTCCTTTACATGCCTACTTGTGACTTTACAGTGAGTGGGAAAAAGGTAGGAGATCTGTTTCCAATAGTATCGTACAGGACACCTGGGTCTGTTGCTAACAAACCAGACCTTTGATACCCAGAATAAGGCTGCTTTGCTATTTATTAATATTAGAGTGCTGGATGAGTGGGTTTAAATATGGCTTAAATGCTTCTGATCTTATTTTGATAGAAAGGGATTAAATGGCATTAAAGCAATGGTTTAACCGTAACTGTTTTTAGAGCAACATGTCTATGTACTTCAGTATTTAAGTGTCAGTTATTCTTCCAGAGTCCTGGGATGTGCCATGTGCGAATTCGTATGTGTATACAGTTTGTTCAACTCTGTATGTGCCATGTGGGAATGGGATAGGATGAACTGGATAAATACCTTGATTTTTATTTTATGGACTCATCCATCTGAAACACTCAACTTTACTTTTTCAGCTTGTATTTTTCTGTGAAAAGTGTTAAACTACTCTTGGAAAAGTTTATTGAATGCTTGATTGTGACTTATGGCATGACAGATAGGAATGTGTTTTCAGTAACTAGGAAAAAAAACATACTGAACATAGGACCAGTGAAAATCCTCCCATAAAAAGAATGTATTCACAAGAATCTTATGAACTGTATGTGTGTATTTATATTTCTTTTTTTTCCTTTCCTAACATAAAAACCTACTGGCAGAACTTTCTATTCAGAAAAACGATCTTATTGTTTCTGAAGAGCATAAACCTTTAGCCTTTTATTTTGTGAATTGTTATGCTGAATAGATCAGACACTTTTTGGGGTAAATAATGTATTTCCATATGTGTCAGACTTCAACACACTGTAGGTAATCTGTTCTTATGTATGTTATGTGAGAATCTGGCCATTAAAAAACCCAGTTCTATATATTTTTGGAGCTAATGTGTCTGTATTTTCTGAAAGAATACAACATCCTTTAATACTTTGCGGTTTTATTGGTAAAGAATTTGTATAAAGCTAATAAAATGGCTCAACAGGATTTGTATTTTGAAGCTCTATCTAGGATAGAAGTTGTATCCTTACTATTAATATTTCAGCCTTGATTTAAAAGGTTTTCTTTGCATTTTTTTTTTTTACTAATAAACAGTACATATTATTCTCATACTCTCAAAGAAATCTACAACAAACAATAAAAAACCCTAAACCCCTTAATTTTTCAGGTCTTATTTATTTATTTATTTAAATGCTTCAGGGAACAGGGAAATAAGAATAGAAGTTTTCATTGCAAGGATTGTAAAGGTATCCAGCATTTTAACAAAGCCATTGCTAGCGCTTTGGAAAGACTTTTTTTTTAATCAGATATTTAATGCTTCAGCAATCAGAAAAGGATAGTGGTGATTTTTTAGTGTCTTGGAAAATAGAAACAATGGCTATTGTAGTGTGGTATAAGCAGTGGTCCTTAACTGGCAGTTTAACTTAGCTAAACACCTATTAAGAGCAAAAGAAGATGTATTTTTCTCCATTTTGGACAGTTTCCATCATCCCCTCTTACTTGTTCATGTGATGCGCCACAAGAATTTGCTATTATTAAACTGATGAATATCTCCTCTTGCTGTGATAGCTGAAATCTTTCTGAATTTATGAGGTAAAACCTAGACGGGTCTTGAAGATCATCAAATCCCTTTATGATTGGGAGCCATATTCCCTTTTTCTTTTAATAACTATGTATTGAATGTCCTTTTCCTGATGGTTAGCTATTTGAATTACAGGTTGCAGTCTGATCCTGGAATTTTGTAAAGCAAAATTTGGTTAAAGTGACTTTAGCTTTTTCTAATTTATGTAATTTCCTCCTCATTTGTAATTTGGAAATAACAAAGAGTATCACAAATCTTTTTGTCCTTCAGCAAGCATACTACAGAATATCTCCACTGAAATCGTAGACCTTTGCCTGAAGTTCTAGCTTCCTATGGCTCTATAAATGAAACGAAACAGAAACAGGATGCCTGTGGGCATGGGGGATGTTCTGAATACAGGTCTATAAGTATTTAAGAATTGCATAGAAGAGAACAAATTCAAAATAGAATGTTGAAAGAGATCCACCACAGAATATATTTAAGGCAGATCAGGACAATAATTTCTTTTGGGAGCAGAAAATTAATTTTCAAATGCTTTTTCTAAATAAAACATGAACTTTGGAGATCCAGTTGAGAGTTTTAAGTATTAGGAAGTAATGGAAAATGAGATTGCATTTAATGGATTTTTGTTTCCAAATTTCCTTTAGCTTTTTTAATTGACTCATTTAAAAATGTTCTAAGTAGAAGTGGTGTTAGATTTTTTTTTTTTTCACTTAGATTAGCAGAAATAACCCACCACACCCCTCAAATACCTAACCATTCAAAAAGCCCCAAATCTTTTTGGAACTGGAAGTGAATGGAGGAATACATTGCTCATAGACAGGGAGTCCCAGTTCATGCTACTGGATTGAAGATCAACCCAAGAGATCTTCCAGCAGTGAAACTCACTTATGGAGCTCCTGCAAAAATTGAAAATTACATGGTGCTAGCATGTTAAAGGAAAAATGTTAAACTACCGCTATTCAATGACAGAAGAGAATTCGGTTTAGTCTTTACTACACTTTATAAGGACCTGAACATGACCTACATGTATTATGTCTCCCTTTCTAATGTGGGACAAGGGAAAACAGTGGAGAACTTCAGACCAGTAACTGAGATGTGATTTTTTGGCAGTTCTTTGACTTGCTTTTTATCTTTATTAGCACTAATCATAGTAGATAAGGTCAGAAGCCTGGTAAATGGGAGACAAATGTTATCCCTACTGTGACCCACCCATATGGGAAAAATTGAGGGGAAAGTTATGAAGAGCTTCCCCTGCATGAAGGTTGTCAACTGCCAAGTGATTGTGGGATATCGGTCAGCCAGAGCAACATTCCAGTAAAGCCAACTGCATCCTGTTAGAGCAAGAGCTGTAAGGATTAGAGAATTTTCATGTGCTGAATTCATGAGTTTCCCCGGCTCAGAGTGAAAACTTGATTCAATATTTAAGAAAAGATCCATATTTTAAGTTCAGGGAGGGCTGGCTGATGATTAACTTTTTCAGTTTTGCTTAAAAGGTTTTTTTCAGACAGAATATTACCTTTTCCCCTGAAGGAGTTGTACAGGAGATACTTTGTGGATTCAATAGAGAGTTCAAGCAGTTAGAGAAATATTCATCAAATCAATACTGATGTTATACATATATGTCAACAATAGACAGTGATCTACAGGTTGGGGATAAAAGAAAGCATTGAGGGTAGTGGGAATCTGCCCATTAATGCTATCTCTATGAGCTTTTCATTAATAGAAGTAATAACTGCAGTCTAAACCTTTGTCTACAGGAACAAGAAAGCTGGTGTTTATCTTTCTCCCACTCTTTTAGGTTCTCAGAGTGAACAGTTCCCTTGCTATAGAGTCTGCACTGGATCGAGTGTCTGTTAAAAGAAGGGGAAAAATATTCTTTTGTTTATCTCTGAAATGGATTAGTAACTGCACATGAGAATAAATACCTGTTCTACAAGTACACATACATAGGTGCATATTATTAGGTACATATGTGCTATCCACTACACACATGGTTATGCTAGGGAGACCGAGAATTGACAGAATGCCTGTCTATACTGAGCTTGTAAATTTTTCCTTCCTCAGTTGAGTAGTGGGAAGCCTTTATACTCAGAATATACTGTCAAATCTCTGGAACTCTCCTGAACCATCACAGTTGCATAGTATCTTGAACAAGTTTATGCAATGCTACTCAAAGCATTGCTACCCTAAAAGTCCACAGAAGGCAAGATATTTAGACTATAATGTTTTTAAAGGAATGTCAAGTAAAGAATGGTTGCTTCAGGCTGGATAGGCTAAATAAGAGACTGCTGCTCTTTGCTTCTCTGTGTCCCTATTGGGCCAGTTTTACATAATGTAAGATCTCTTTGAACGTCAGGCTAGCAAACACAGTATAAGGATAAACAGCACAGCTGACTGGAGCACTAATGAAAAAAAGACATAACCCCTAGCGTTGTGCTTAGCTGGATCTATTTCTACAGGAAAATCTTAAAAAAAAAAAAAGAAAAAGAAAAAAAGGAAAAAAAAAAAATAAGAAGTCTTACATTACTGTGCACATGAATCCTGTCCTTCTTTTGTGTAGCTTTTGATGAGCTGTAATTGTATTCTTGGCATTCACAGAGAAGCACATTAATTTTGCTTTTAAGTCTTTTGAAATTCAATAGAAAAATATGCAAATAGTTCACGAGGAAGTAGGTAATTCAAAAGATGTGTTATATGTGATTTTTTTCCTAACTGAAATAATAGAAGCTTCATTGTATTTTCAGGACTATTTTATTCATCATGATAAATTAGGAGTCTATTTCCTCCCCAAACTTTGAAATGTAATTTTTCCCAATCCTGCTGAGATTCTAGTATTTCTAACGTGTGTAGAAGGGAGAGGAGGTTCCTCTTGCTGTTCTTATTATTTAATTGTATACATAACTCTATGATAAAATGGGCTGTTCCCTTGTGTATTTACTTAAAAATGAAACCATCACAATGATATTAGCTGATTTAAAGTCAGTAACGGAGAGAGTAATTAACTCTTCTCTTACAGTATCTTTGTGAATAGACCTGCTAATATACCCTTGGGATGTCAGGAGTCCAGTGTACGATCAGGTGCATCTTGCGCAAATTAGGTTTGTGAAGTGACACTGCCTTCATTATGGTCTGGGCAGGCTTATTTGCTTATTAATATCTACAACCCAAACTGTTAACAGGCTGTAAAAATCCCCTTTCACAAAATTTAATGTAAAATTGTCTTTGATTTACATGTCAGCAGAATATGTTGTGGATTACCATGCAAAAAGTTTAAGTATACTATGTATGAGATATCTTCTGGGTGCCGTCTAACTGAATTTGCAGAAGTCCTCATTCCCTCACATCACATGTATGAACAAGCCAAACCCATGTAGGATGCCCCACTGATTACATAATAGTCAAGACCCATACGCATGGCACTTGAAAAACCTATTACCCATCCTGGCATAATGGAAAGAGTATATGAACTGAGCAATGTCATGGCTTAAATAATACTCTAGTGGTTAACACTTGTGGAAAAACGCCCTACCAAACCAACCAACCCGCAAAACCTTGCTCTTTGTGTGAGTATCACCATTGGAGGGGGGATACACATCTACTCAACTCCCTTCATCTTACGTCTGGCTTGAAGACGATGCAAAGGTATTTTGAAATCTATTGCTTGCTGTTGACCTTCCGTGTACGGAAGATCAGGCTATACATAAAGGTATCGGCCTCTCATCCTGTGTGAGCTTCTAGAGGTTACTCAGTATTACATGATGACGGGCACTGACTACCCTTGCTTTCATTTTCCGGCTAGCTTCTAACAGCTGCCTTTGTCAGAATAACTTGTCAGCTGGAAAGAGAGAGCAGTCTTACAGCCCCCCACTTATCTGCCAGAGAGCACCCCCTTGGAACTCTTCTGTGTTTTTCTCTTATGAAATCAGATGAGAAAGGAAGATAAAGACACAGTAATGCTGTAAATGACTATTAATAGTCATTTTAATATCTCTCAGCTTTGACCTAGGAGCAAGCTATTACCATTAGCTCTACCGCACTAAGTGCAAAATAGAGAAAAATCAAGGTGGCAGTTACTGTGGAGAAAACACCTGGTGCTAACTTGCTGTCCTGTGGGAACTTCTGTTCCTAAAGCTTTGAGGAGAACGGAGCAATTAATGTCTGTGAGGCTCAAGTGGATACTGCTCATTAAGTTGTACATGTGTATTTCTCATGTTGTACTTGTGATTTATGTTGGCCCCCCCGGGGGGTGGTCGAGGGATAAAATCTTGCTGCTTTAGGCATGCTGCAGAGTTAAGAGCCACCCTGGCCAGCCCAGGGAGTTGGTAACGTGAGGGGAAGGTGGATACTGAGTAGGGGAAAGGAGTGAATGAGACTGGGGATGTGCCTGCCAAACAGGGAGGGAAGCAATGGACAGCTTGGCAGGCATGTTGACGTGCCAAATCCTCCACGCTGCATGGCCTGGAACCACTCTGTTTAGCCCTATCCTAACAGCCTGAGTCTCTTTTACTTATGGGAAAGGTATGCCTGGTATATTTGTGCACTTGGGGTTAGGTGTACCTTTCTGATAAAGTCTGCAAGCGAGGTGTGTATGGGAAATAGTGAAAAATTACTAATGCTACTAAAAGGTTTTTAGTCTTAATGCTCTTTCAAATCTGCTTCTACTTGCGGATGAGGTTCTGTGGATGCTTTTTTTTTGGCAGCAGAAGAGGCCTAACAGGTTTTTGACTTCAGTTATTCTTTCCCATCCTTGACTGAACTTATATAAAAATAACTGGTGGTGAGGCCGTATGCTAAACTGAACGGACTCAAATTTAGAAGGTATTTAGAAGTATTATTTTTGTGCTGTAAATGGGAGGAAAGGGGATGTGTTGTTCCAATGGCTAGATGTTTCTGTGCTCTTTAGGGAGTGGTCAGTGAGCAGCAATACAAGGTTGACGCCTCCCGAAGTTAGCTTTCAAAAGAAAACACTCATGGATATACAGCTTAAATTTGTTCTGCATTTGTGCAAGACATCTTTGCTATTTATCCTGGAATTGCTAATTAACAGTGTCTCACAACCTTCAGCCTTTTATGCTAACTACAAGTGTGTCCCTTTAAGTTTATTGTTGTGTGTTCACATGTTTGAAAAAATGTTTTGAAAAAATGTATTAATTTTCTTGTATTGTCTCATTGCTTCTTGGTTCCCATATGTAGTGGCTATGCACATGTTTATTTTCAAGTACATCAGTCTGAAAACTTAGATCCTGCAATTTTTCCATAACAGAGATTGAAATTTAATGGTTGATACTTCAAGGTTTGATTGTGCAAGACCACTGTGATATTTTGATGTGGGACCTGTGATGGTATTTTGGCTTGGTAAATTGGCAAGATTTTGAAACAAAACTGGTGGGTGAACTGATAAAACCCCAGGTGGACATAATAGCTGCAATGCAGAAGGCTCTTTGCAATGTGCAGTTAAATTCAGAGTCTTTCTGGTGACATTTTGTTTATCTCCAAACGCAGAAGAGAAGGACAAGGAGTTAGGCTTTGTTGTCTGTTGTACTTTAATGCACGTAACAGTGCCAAGACAATAAAGCTAATCCTCTGGCATTTTCATGGTCATTTTCAGACATTTTTCTATTAAAACTATCGAAATAGTACACTAACACTCAGCAGGAAAGGAAGTTACAGTTATTTGATATATAGATGTGTCAATCGACTTCTGCTCTTGGTGGTTGGTTTGTTGCTGTTTGTAGAAGAGAAGCTGAACACTTTAAGAAGCTTCTTTGTAGTTGCATTTCTATGTAAGCAGTGTAAAAACTGTAAGTTAAGATCCTAGTTATCGTTTGAATAAGAGAATGATAGCTCTTACAGGGAAATGGGGAGGTGGGAAAGGATAGGAAAATGTCATTAATGTTTTTTTAATAGAAAAACAGAATTTGCCAAAACCAAGGCTGTTACTTGTGAATGGAAGTGCAAGCAGGGAATTCTCACTTGATTTCAGTGGAAGAATAGAGTCTAAAGTGTTTGGTTTCGTCCTTTCTTGCTGTTTTCCTTTTTCACTCGCTCTTGCTCTGCTCATTCTCACTCATTCCTGTTTTCGCTAGCCTATTTCAGGAAGGGATTTCCCTTGACATCCTCCTTTAATAAAACAGAAATAAAAGTTTCTGTTTTTACATAAATTTATTGCCAGCCTCCAGGCTTGTCTTGCTATGCCTGTAGTTCAAAATTAATTGCAGTACACTATTAACAGATTGAGAATAGTGAGATTTTTAAATTATCTACTGCAACACTGTGTGGTGAGGAAACATCATCTGTTCAATGCATAGTCATGGAAGATAGGGAAGATTTATCCTTTGTCCTGGCATAGAGGGAAGACAAAAAGAGAAAGATGAAAGTGGAAAAACAACTTTGGCTCCCTGTGTAAACTGAAATTTTATTTCACTGTTAACTGCCTTCAAAACCTAGAAAAGGCACTGTTGCTGTACTCCGGCATTCTGCAATGTGGCAGCATCCAGTGTAGGTTCCCCTTCACTTATGCCCCTTCCAGGTCCAGACCTTGCATTTGGTCTCCACTGTGTGGGCAGTGCGACTTACTGGTCAGGACTGCTGTCTGTCTACTGGAATTCTTGGAATTTTACAGAAAGTGTCTATACATGATGGTGCCTTCCCTGAGAGAGAATTCAGGCTAGAAACAGCAATAATTTTGATAGGGGCTGAAATATCTCATGCTCATAAACTTGAAAAGACGGTCTGGAAGTACCTTACATATTACAGTCTGAAAGCAGATTACTCCCCCTCAACACCAAAACATCCTGTGAGTGTGTTTGCTAAACAAGGTTAGTGAATTTAGGTGACTTTCTCTTTATTCTTGAGCAGCTGGATTTATAATATGATATTGTAGAGGAACACATAGTCTAGTTTAATAATACAGGGCTATCTAAATAGATTACATGGCTTTTACACAATTCTGCTTTTCAGTGCCAGTAAGGCACAACCAGACTTATTCAGGAGCACATCACAGGTGAAACAGACTCTTAGTCTTCTAAAATGGCTGAAAATCTACTTATTGTTTATTCAGCTCTGTTTTGCCTCTGAGGAGGAAAGAGGGTTGTTTATATTGTGTGGTTTGATGCATCTAAGTGAGTCTTGGCTCTTAATTTACACATCTACATAATCCCTGCAGAGAGGGAGGTGCTCCCAGTTGTTCTCTGGGGATGCTTATCTTCCTCTATTGACTGAGAGAGAAGAGGTGTAGAGGAGGGAAATTGTCCCTTATGTTTAGTTGCAAAGACATGAATATTTCCCCTTTTCCCCCCACCATTCATGCTGATGAGTGCTTTATTCAAGCAAACTAATTTCCAGACGACCTACAAAAATATATTTGGGAAAGTATGTGGTGATTTTAAAACAAAAGGAAAAAAACTGTTGTGGAGAGCAGGCAAAATACTCTGCCTGTTTGTTGGAAGTGATAAAGCTTGAGGAGGGAACAGCAGGGAGCTGAATGAAACAGCCTTGAAAGCCATTCCACTACTGGTCTATAAGCTAAAAGATGGAGTAAGAACCAATTTTCTTACCTCAACAGCATGAGCCTTGCAATCAAAGCTGATCTCATTTTTAATTGTCACATATACTGTCAATCAGCTTAGCATTCCTGCACAGAAAAGTGTTTGCATTTGCCTTCACGGTCGCATCTGGGGCTACAGGTTGCTGGGGCACATCCAGCCCAGCCTCTCCTCACTGTCTCCAGTAGCAGGCTCCTCTTCAATGCTCAGGATGTGCTTCCAAAGGGGTCGTCAGGAATGTTTTGCACTCAAGAAAGTGCTTAATTTTTATTTAGATCCTCCACCTCTCCCATTTTATCTTATCTACCAATGGAAAAAATGGTCCATCTGCTGATCTTTGAATCAAAAGGGTCTTGTTAGCTGGATTTTTGCTGGTATGATGGAAAAAAAAGTCTATCTGATTCTAGAAATGGAGTTTCAGGCCCTGTAGGTTTTCTTGAAAAATTAAATACTTGAGTTACATTTAAAAAAAATATCTTTAATTGCTTTATTGATTGTTTTATTGATTGCTATATGTGTGCTTAAGGATAGCATACACTCTATTTACCTCAAAACCCCTTGGTGTTTCTCTTGATCTTTGTGAAAAGCAGAGAACTGACTATCTCAGAAAAACTGTAATTGTCTTCTCTCCCTTTTTCATATTAATATGAATTGGGAATGGCTTCAATAAAACTTTCTGAAATAGTTGATTTAAAAATCAATGTTAAATAATCCAAGGGACAATTGAGCCCATTATAAAACCAAATAACAAATCCAAAATAATCCCCATACATGGTAATCCCATCAGCCCACTGATATCAATGGAACCCATTGTTGGTTTAAAATTCTGATAAGTTTAATGACTTTGGAGTACCAGAGGTGATGCTTATCAGAAAGTATAAGCTAGTATCTATCCACTGTGATGAGTGGCAGTGTTCATATTCTAAATAGCTTTTTGCTGTTTGAGAAGAATATAATTTTTCCCCTGCCTCAGACAGAATTGCATGCCCTAAAAATTGCACTTTACGAGATTGCTTTTGTTCATGGCTGTTGTTTAAAACTCTGTAAAAATATTCAAGGAAGGAAGAGCTTGGTTCAACTAATCTCTGTCTTCCAACAGACTTTTGTTTTTTTAAATGTGGAAGTTTGGGACCACTTATAAAATCTATTTTAAGAGCAACATGTAGTAGGTTGGTACCTCTACAATGCTAGGAAAGTGTCTTTAATTACCTTATGGATAAAAGCTACAGGTATTATCTTGGTGATGTTTTTTCATGCTCATCTTATTAACCAGCATGACGTGTTTGAGAAGGCTCAAATTTGTAATAACAAATTTGAGAACAGTCCTGTCAAACCAATCTAATTTCTTTCTGTGACAAGGTAACAGGCCTTTTGTATCAGAAAAAGAAATAGATGTATATTTTTAGTAAAGTTTTGTTATTGATTTTCACAATATTCCCGTAAGAAAACTAGATTAATACATTTAAATGTAACTAGTAAAAAAAAAATTATAAACTTCAGTAATATGGGACAAAATGGATGAGTAAACAAAGTAGGATGCTTCAGGGATCTTTCCTGTCTGAAATACAATAAAATGTTTTCATCAGTTACTAAAATGATAAAATTGAGCATACTCCCTCAATTTTACACTCCTGTGTAAGCACAAGAACAACTGTGTGGATAGCAGTTCAGTAAAAGAATCCGGGAGGTAGAGTGGATCCAAAGCGGAACAGGAGCTAACAGTGTAACAGTTGTCAGAAGAGCAGAGGTAAATTAAATGAAAGAGTTGAAAAATGTGAAATAATTGTAAACAATAATTGTAAAAATGTAGTTGGAATGTGGTGGCAAGTTTTGACTAAGAAGGGTTGTTTCTTGGCCCAACTGGGCCAAGAAGACGAGAAGGCGTAACAAAGCAGGAAAAATTATCGCAACATAGAAAAGGCAGACATGATATTGCTTTAATATACTGAAAATTAGACTTAGAGAGAGACATAAGTCTTGAAATGTGTTAAGAATGCCTATAAAGGGAGAGAACAATTTATCTTCATGTTTAAAGGACAAGAATTAATGAGCTTAGGCTGCAGCAAAGAGCATTAAGCATCAGGAAAATCCTTCTAACTTTAAGTATAGCAAAGTCTGAATGAATTGTCTGTAAAGTAGTGGATTATCAGCATAGGAAGTTTTGAAGAATAAGTCTGACAAATATCTGTCAGGAAGGTATAGGATCGCAGAAGAACCAGATGTCCTCTTTTTGGGGCGGGGGGGGAAGGGAGAAATGTATATGAACATCAATTATGTTAAACTCATAATGAGTAATTGGGGAAACATTAAAATTTGTAATGCTTGTAACAGGACAATGACGTGGAAAAGTCTTGGTGTTTCTTGACCAGAACTGATCTGCTGTTACAGACGTTGTACGCAAATGTCTTCACTGAAGCTATTGTTCTCAACTGCTGTTGCTTCTGTCATTTCGTTTAACACTGATGTCTTTGTCAGGCAGATCGTAATGATGATCACTTGCCACGCTTTAAATATCTCAAGGGTATGCTATTCTTCAAGGCAGCAAGCTGTTAGGCTGGCTTCACTGACTATCAAATGGCACTTTGTAGTCAGTGATAATAACATGATTTTTTTTTTTTTGTTAGTCTTACATAGCATGAATATTTTTGCAATGTTTTTTTATCATCACTCTGGATTCAAAGCCCTTAAACCTTGTTGGAAGTGAAGTCAAACGATGTTTTGAGAATGTCAAATCTCTAACTGAAAGAGAGTGTAAATTTTTTTTGTCATTGTTATTCTGTGTTATTTTGGTTATTTCCTGTGTGTCTCTGAAATGTTCTGAGGTTCAGTTGTCCAAAAAAAAGTGACCTGTGCTATTTGGTATGGAGGCTTTTGGGAAACATGGTAGTGCAGCAGGCCTTGCCCACATAGTTCTTTACCAGATGGGTTGCAAAGTTGGGGAAGCAGTCAGAAAAGCAAGGGAAACCTTTAGCTTTCTCTCAAAGATACATAAAAAACGTTTTCATGGAACATCTTCGTTTTAAACAAATAGAAGTTTCTGCATGCGGGAAGGACCTTCTGTCAACTAGGGTTATTCTACCATTGAAATTACCATCTTAGCAAGTGGAATGCTGACTTGATATCCTGGGGAGAAAACCAGACGTAAAGCAATTTTCTTATATCACTGTAGGTCAGGTCTGGAGATGCAGTGGGACACTAAGGTCCAAAGGTAATAAACTGAGAACTTCCTTCAGTTGTTGGAATTATTGCTGTATAGAATGCCCCTGAACAACGGCACACAGCCTGACAGCAGGGCTTCCATTTTAGACTTGTGAACCTTTTGTTATCCACCTGTGACAGCATTTGGACCAACAAAACAGCAACTAACCAAGTGGTTTAGATAACTGCCTGAACTCTAGGACCTATTGAGACTTTTCATTAGGTTGTTTTTGGAGTATGTACAGGATTTCTTTCTTACTTGTTCAAAGTTGCTCTGGATCACTTGGTTGGTTTGAGATGACCTTCAACCCAACTGAGCTAAAAAAGGTTTATAAAAGCTGAAATTCCCCAATTTTGTAGGAAAACTCTCATGACAGTTATGTTGTGTATTCATTTCACTGTATCTGTGTTGCCCCTTTGTAACTCAAATTCTTGCTTAATTCTGTTTTCACCTTCAGTTTCATTGCAAATATTATTATTATGCCTGAACATACCTCCCACACCTCTGCAGCAATCTGTTCGATCCATTTTGAATGGTTGTCTTTTTCAAATACTATTTCAGCTCATCAACAGAAAGTGCATATCTTTTCATAGATGACACTATGCCATCTGGGTTTCTGTTCAGATAATAAATGCCCCTTTCTTTGTTTAATCTCACTTGCAAATTTGCTTTTTAATGGCTGACCACTATTCTTTCATCTTCACCTAATTTCCTATTTCTCTATGTAGTGACTCATTCACATAAAAAAAAAAATTGACATAATTTGTAAAATGTGAGGCCAATTCCTTATGTTGACTATTTCCTTGGCTAAGAATTTGATTTAAGCTATGTCAGGTTGACTCTCTAAATTGATTTATTGATAAAAAAAATAAGAAAATAACTAATTTTGCCACCTCACTAGTTTGCTTTTTAATTTTTGCTTGTTTGTTTTTAAAAGCAGTCATATGAAATATCAGCGTAACTCATGTACGGACTGTCTGTTGTTAGTATTAATTTGGAATTGTGTGAAGAAGTAATAGAAACAAAAACCAGAGGCATCTGAGGTCAAGTATAAACTACCCAAAGCTGTGAGGATGTTTAAAATGGTTCATTGTGCTGAAAGGTGGATGAGTGTTTCGGCATAAATAAAGCAAGACTTACAACATTTTCATTTACAGCTGTAATGTAATGAAGTTGTTTTAACAAGCACACAAGCTACGCTGGAAAAACAACAGCATGCCTAGGACTATGAAAAAGCTTTAGTTATAAATGATGACTTACCTGACCCCATCAGGTATGGACCATAATACCCCAGTCCTTTTGACTGAAGGATCCAATTTGGCATAATTTCGAGAGTAGCTTCACATATCCTAGCAGAGAGAGAAATCCAGAAGCCAAGCATTTCTCTTGACCTTCCTGGGTTAGGCCTTTCAGTGGTTAATTTAGGTGTCTGTCATCTGTCTTTTAATAGTCAAATTAACTTATAGGATGCTTAAAAAACTATACAACTCATAGAAGATATTTTGGAAAAATCTTAATCTATAATCTCTCCTGTTCTTGAGGTAACATTTTTCTTTACTAAGCGGAAAATTATTTGGAAGCCTCACCTTTTTACATTGTTTGAAGATAATAGTAGTAGATCAAACAGCAGCATCATTTATTAATGTTTTCTTAAAAATGAATGAACACATAAAAGATGAACTCATTTTGTAAGAGGAGAGCTGTTCTTTTCCAGGCTGAATTCAGAATAACCCCTTTGCCCTTCCATGACTCCTCCTGGTTGCACATGTATGACTGAGACATCTGACTCTTGGATACACACCACGTGGCCATCTGCTGCAGAAACCCCTTGTGCATGTATTTGTGTGTGTATATATACAGGGCTTATTAATGTAGCTCCTAAGGGCTTAATGGGCTGTGGGCTCCCTGATTGGTGGTTGCCAGGCCTTTTTTTCTTTCTTTTTTTTTTTTTTTTTTTTTGCGGGGGGTGGGGTGTGGATCTTCTGCTTTTGTAGTTTGTTCCTCCCTTCCTGTCCCATTCGGCAGCCCCCATCTCATCCTGCAGAGCTGAGGTACCACAGTAATTTTGTCTTTGCCAACTCTAATATTAGTAGTAATGTCTCGTCAGCAGGTGGAGGAGAGGTTACATGTGATGGCAAGCAGCAGCGACAGAGTGCTAAAGGCCAGTAAAATTACCTCCTGTCATAGATAATTAGTGAATGTGAATCGAAGCTGAACTCTTATTCCCTACTGTGGAGTGGCTTCAATGAAGCAAAAGCATTGGAAACACCTCCTTTGACATAATCTTGGAGTATCTTTATCTTCCCTCTCATTTAAAACAAACAAAACTACTTCATTTCCAATTAACTGTGTGGTTAACCTGCAACATTGTTCCTTTGGGATTTTATCACACATTAAAAAGTATTGAGTATCTGCTTTGGGGTAGAACAAAAATCACTTTCTCATAAAAGAACTCTCTTTCCTATACAGAAAAGTACTGAAATAAGTAATTCTTATTTCACAAATGCTCCACAGCCTTTCTTTTTTTATCAAGGATTAGTGAGTGGAGGGATTTTTTTTTTTTTTTTACTGTTGTCTGTTATAAAGGGGATAATAAAAACATAGAGGAGAAAGTGGTATTGTTATTTGTGTGTGTGTAAATGCGTTAAAACATTTTATGGTGTTTCTCAGGTCATATAAGGTTGGTTGGAGAATTCTGTTTGTGAATTTGCTGCCTTGGCTGCTCTGACAGAAAATCAGCTTCTGTAGAACAAATCAAAGGATGCATCACATCTTCTGTAGCTCCTAGAAACTGAGCTTAAAAGTGCAGCTATTTATCTGGCTGCTTGTGTAAATAACTGCTCAGAAGGAAAGAACTGCACTTTGGAGAAACATTTTGATATTTTTCGTTCTCATTGACAATGAAAGCTGAAGTCCTTTTGTAAATGGACTTTTACATAGTATATTCTTCTCATTCTCCCTGTGACTCTTATTTATTTTTTTAAAAATGTTGTGGAGTCTGTAAATTCATATTAGACAAAAATAAGATTAAAAAAACCTGAGCAAAGTCACAACATCCTGTACATCAGAAAACATTTCAACACTGCAGACGAGTACAACTTTACAGTCTTTCCAATTACAAGGGCATATTTAGAGCTTAATGAAGATGGTGTACTAGTTTGTATTATGGGATAAGTTTCCCAATAATAACAGAAAATTAGATTGCTGCTCCCATATGATACTAACAAGCTGCATTGTAGAGAAGGCTCTAGAATGAAGTGGTCATCTAAAATTGAATTTAGGGCTGAAAACCTGTACTCTGTTCCTCATCATCAATTTATCCTGCACTCTCCATTTTAATTGTTCTGTGATGATCGTTGAAAATACAGCTGTCATGGGATTGTCAAATAAACAGAAGTGCATGATGTACCAATCCGTGGAGGACACTGAGGACATTGACCTTCTTTATGTAAACCCATGTTCTATTTCAATCAAATATGCCATCGCACCACCCATACATTTACAACAGCTTCATAAAAAGTCAGCACTGGCACATACGACACACAATCAGACCATCCTGCTGAGTCTGCTTACAATGAAAAAGGACTTGGGAGTGGGTGAAAATCATCAAGTGATAATAACCATATTGTTTCATTTGTTCATAATGCATTGATGGGGGAAAAGTGCAGCTGTTGAAAGTCAATATGCCTGTATACTGTTGTCCCAGTTGGACAAATGCACTTAGGGTCTTCTCGTTACTGTAATTACAAAAGTAATCAGTTTTAAAAGATCATATAAATGGCTATTGAATTTAGCAGTGCAGCAACAGTTTGTTACTTCCCAGTAGCATCAATTTTCCTACATAAAGCAACCCAAACAAATACCAGCAGAAAGGCTGTGCTGCGTGGTTTGCTCTGTAGATGTGTTTAACTAATAATACAACATAAAAAAGCATTAAGCAGTCAGTGCCAGAAGGGCAAAGAAGTAACACACAGACACAATTACATCCACCTGAACAGGAATTTTCTAGTAGCATGTAATCCCAGTATTATGGCAAGTTGAAGTAACTGTATTAGAAATGTTTCAAGTTTGAATTAGAAGATTTCCTGTGCACCCAAGGTAAACAGAATTGTTGACAGTGCAAGTAACCCTCTTGGAAAAGCTACAAGAGAGGGTGAAGTGGTGGTGGGAACAGAGTATGTTGTGACGCAGGAAGCTGATCAGGTTTGCGGTATCCTTCACAACTTCTGTTGAGCATGTTACAGATACTCGTGTGGTGAAGTAGAAGTTAATGGCTTCAAGATGAATGCAGCTGAGAAAACTAGTTTAGCTGTAGTCTTGCTCTTATGTATTTTTAGCAGTATCATGAAGAATTACTTCCAACACAAAGCGTTTTTTTCAGAATAAAGTGCATCCCACCATCCTCTTAAAAAATTTCCACCTCTATTCATGCTCGTATCCCTATAACAAGGAGGGTAAAAAACCTGCCAGTGACACAATGTACGCTAGCTATTTGGGAAAAAGAGGTAATAAAGTCCTTCATCATGAAGAAGGGATTACACTCTAGAAGACAGTTTCCTGGTAGAGCATGTTTTTCTTTTCTTCAGTTGATTTTTTTGGGGGGTGCTGTTGATTCACAAGCATAAAAAAAAGCATTACAGCCTTTTTTCACATCTAAAAAGCTATTTTGTATTTTTACACTTGTTTGAAATAGTGAAGTGCATTTTCTCTTCAGGAAATGTTCAGTTTTAGGTGGAAAATGTAGAGATGTCTTAACCTCAGAGGAATTTTTTATGATAAAGGTAATTTCATACTTTACATGCTAGGACTCAACAGTCTTAGGTGACAATTTCCCCTCTCAAGGAAAGAACATTATTAGAATTTTCATTATTTTTCTTCTTACTCTGTAAAGGTGTATATGTGCATGTATGTCAAGGAGAGGCTGCCTGCACTCTGAAATACAGACCCGACTGCTCTAGCGAGCAGAAATTAAATGCAGGAATGAGAAAGAGGTCCTCAGTATTTTCAATCTGAGATTCAATGCCCAAGCTTGGGCTTGCACATTAATTCCAGGCAGTGCTGTACGAGTTCCTGTGCTTGACATATATTAAAGCTGCTTGACAATATGGGTTGCATGAGATCTCTCAGCGGCTTTTGATGCTTCTGAGTGGAGATGGTGGAAAGCCAAGGACCAGTCTGCCTATGGGTTCCCATCGCACCCCCTGAAGGGGAGAGCTTGGGCACTTTTATCTGTACCCTTGCTCATGCTGATCTTATGTAGTGTAACTACATTAATGCCCATCAGGATGCTCTGAGCTACTAGTCATACAAAGGAGCATAACCTGTCTCCTCACCTCACAAAGGTCTGATAAACTGTATCTAGCTGTCCAGATGCCACATACAGTGCCATGTGAGTCAAAAATCTTTCTTTCTTTTAAGCCAGCAGTGATCACTGGAGATGTAGAGACACGTTTTCACGATATCTGAAAATACATGGGGAGGAGGTTGAACAAACTTTAGGATATGAATCTGAGTCACTACGGGATTTGGGCACAAATGCATATGGTTTCTTTTACGCCTAGCGTGAGAAAATATTAACAGACACCCCCCCTCCAATTACAGCGTTTGATGAAGTGTGTGTCTGTATGTGCAAACAAGCTTAGAGCATTTGGGAGCCCCTTTTCTTAAACTGTATGCGGTGTTACTTTTAAAGGTTTCACTGTGTTATGTGGACTGAATATATGCTCAGTCTTTATGTTTTACAATGCTATCTGCCTCTCAGGATATATCTGTCATTTGTAATAATACTTGTTAATTTTTTCCTTGGCTCTTGGTGGTGAGGAGGGTTTTATGAAGAGAATTATTCTTCTATCTATGGTTATATCATCCAACTTTTCTTTCTCTTTTCTGTCTCATCCCACCTACTATAGTCAGCATCACTGCTCCTGCTGGTACAAGCTGTTGTCCCAGTCTGCTCCAGACTTCTAATTTGTAAGTCTTGCTGTTCATTCTAAGTCCTCCTTTGCTGTAGTCTCCCTGTGAGAGAGTGGCTACAACTGCTATTGGCTTTCCTGCCCTGCCAGTCTTCCATTTTCTTTCCTTTTATTCCCAAATTTTTATCCTTCCTGCTGCAGCAAAGTAGATTGTGTTCCTCATGTTACTAATTTTTGTGAGGGGCTTTATGCTTTTTATGCTTTTTATTTTCTCAGTAAACCCCAACGTGGTTGCTGCTGCATGATGGGATGCCTGTGGTGACCCAACACGCAGCAGCAGTTTCTTTTTTCTCCCTCCTACATTGCTATTTTTGTCTCTTGACATCCTAATCATTACTAGGTTTTTTTTTTTTTGGAATAGGCTAATGCTCATTCATGTAATTTTCTTCACCCCATCCCTGTCCCATGCAGCTGCCACATTTGATTTGCTCTGCCATTTATTTGACTCCTCAGGCTTTGTATATACATATTCATCTGTTTTACGTGGACTTCTTTTCTCTTCTTCCCTAATGGCTTTTGTAAATGCGGCCAATTTCAGCCAAACCTTAGAGAGGTAAAGTTATCCACGAGAATTAAGTTTCTACTTTTTCTGTGAAAACAAGCAGCACTGAAAAAGAGCACCACTGTAGGTGTTTTCATGTTTGTGTTATTGGACACTAGAGATGCTGTACTGCAGAGAATGCTTTGGAAGTGCCCTAAGGAGAGACATTTCCAAATGCAGCTCACGCTTACAACACACATCCATGCGAAGCAGCTGTATTAGTTCACATTTGTTTTATTTGCAATTTGTATTACTCTAACAGAAGGGACGTTTTGAAGAAGTTTCACTAGTGCATGTCTTTCTTAGTTGCCAGTATGTGTGGAACTTGTGTACAATTGCAGTGGAAGAGTCACCAAGTTTGATTATATATACCCATTTAAAAAATAATTTGTTTACTATGTTAAAGAGTGTAGGATGTAATCTTTTTTTCCATGAAGACTTTTTTACTTGACAGACTTGTATTACTTTCTCCTTGTCGGGCTTCACAAGCTGCTATTGGACAATTTCCTGCTTTCACATGAATAAATCATGCCCATACTTACGTATTCTGTATGACTTTTTTCCCCCCCCCCTGCATTTACTATATGAGTTTTAGTCTTCATTCTTTTAAAAGATGCTGGTTGAATGGAATCTTCTCTTTCTTGCCGGAGGTTATTGTACTAAGACTGTCAATGAAAATGTGTGAAACCAAAAATTCTGCAGCAGCACAAGGGTTGCTGTAATCCTTTAGTGTCATTCCACAGGTGATGAGGTCTTTCGGGGTAAAATAAGTTTGTGGTTCTGTCTTTAGCTGTAGCTATGTCATGTCTCATCCCTGGGACACATTAAAGAATTTCTCTTTAAGTATGGATTTCCTGGAGTTTAAGTGTTGGTAGGGGTGACAGCATCTGGCTGGATGGCTGTATTTCTGATTTCCAGAGCTCTTCAGAACAGCTCTGTTATTCTGAGAGTTTCTGATACGGCAATTCTTATTCTTGCTTTGCCCCATTCAGTTGTCATTTCCTTTATCATCCATTACTTTCAGTAACCATTTTCTACTTAGAAACTCTAACATATGAGGTGAGGCCACTTTAACTGAGTACAGCTGATTGAAATGAAACAAGAGGTGTCAGCTAAGGCTGTGCAATGAAAGGGCTGTACAGTTCAGAGGTCTTGCAAATGGAGGAGATGATGGCTAGCAAGGGGTATAATACTTATGAGGGGCAAAACTTATCCCTGCTACTAGACCTTGGTCTTTTAAAATGGTCTATCTTGTTCATATTCCTTCTTCTCATCTGTGTTAACATCAAATTAGAAGGTTTCCCACTTGATGTTTCAGGCAAGAGTGCACAGTTCAACATGGCTCCTGTGGTAGCACATCTAATTGCCACTCCCTGCATCTACCAGTTTGTACCTCAAACTACAGCCCAACCACCGTGCTTGCTCTGTTAATTACTTTCCTTAGCATTGCCTCTTTGGTGAAAGATAATCCTACATTGCTGAGGGTGGGACTGTTTTAGGTGAGGTGAAATAGAGGACACTAGCAATTAGGTATTTCCCGATTTCTGAATTGTCAGCAAAATCATTACGATTCTTTCCATCTGATGTTAGGATGCGTTCTGAAACCAGAGAATTAAATGAATATGTCCTTCAACATTATCATGCTGAAGAGAAAGATAAAAATTAATTGAGTGACACTTGCGTGTCATGGTTTAGCCCCTCCCCACTAGATAAAATGAGGACATTGCCTTACCCAGCTTTGCTATCATTTGTCAGTGCAAATGAAGGAGCTGCTTCTCCCCGCTTAGACTTGAAATCTGAACATACCTGTAGTTAGCCTGTCTTTCTTTGGGAAAGGAATCACAAAAGACTGGAAATAAAAGGATGGAAATTGATAGTACCTGGCAATGTGACTTCATAATCTCTGACAGGGATGTTCAAAGACTTTTCATTGCATTATATTAATTTTTATCACTGTTAACAACCGTGTTTCTTAAAATTGCCTCTAAACAAGTCTACATGGGTGCAAAATCATGCACAGGCTTGCAAAGCATGTCTTACACTATTCAAAGGAGCATGGAGAAGGAGATCCAAGTCTGGGTTATCTAAGGAAGGAGAAGGAAGGTCTGGTCAGTGCAACACTCAAGAAAAGGACTAACATAAGAACAAAATTTACTGTGAGCAGCTCTTAGATTTGCATCAAACATAGCTGCAATTTTATGATTCCATTTTAAACGGATGAGCAGAATCATCATTGGCATAGTACTACAGAAAGAAAAAAAATGTGAGAAAGAAAGGACTCAGCAAGACTGATGTTTATGACAGACTCTGAAAACTGTTTCTATAGCCAGTCAAAATAAAATTCCAAAGCTAAGCTGCCTGAGATACATACACTTACACTGAGTTGGCAAGTGACATAAACATGCAATACAAGTTTGACTACTGTAGGACAGAAGTTCTTTTAATTTGTAATGCAAATCCCAGAAGCTGTATAATGAACATAAAGAGGTATATAAGGTAATAATGTAACTTAAAATTACTGTGGAGTAAATTGTTCTAAGAATGGTGCAAGTAGGAATAATTTAAAATTACTGTATAGTGCGGAAGATTCTTTATCCATAAGAATGAAAACTCTGGCATGTTTATATCACAGTTTCTAACAGGAGGCTAGAAAGAAAATCTGTGTAGTAAATCTTTGGAGTGGGAATCTTGCCTTTCAGCAACCCTCTTTATGGTCGATCTGAAGGGACTGTGATTATCTCAAGGATGTCCTGTAACATCTAGCTGAGTCGCAGACACCTAACAAGAAACAAACAACTTTCAATTAACAGAGCCCAGCATAGGGTGAATCTGTCTGTTTTATAGTGTGCGCCTGTAGTTAGCTTGTGAAAGCTTTCCTAAGTTTGTACAAGTTAAAAATTAGCTTTTTTTTTGGACAGCGATCAACTCTAGTATGACTTATTTTTCCATGGAGAATAAAACTTTGCTTCACAACAAATTATCACAATAATAAATATATTGATATTCCATTCAGTATTCCATATTCCTCCACCAAATATTACAGTAGAGACCTAAGAGAGATGTTGACCCCAGTATGTCCTTGTTTCCCAATCAACAGCTAGTTGCAGCTAAGTTCTCACTGCTATGACAGACTGATGCTTTATCATCCCCAGCAATTCATCTGGACACACAGTTTCTCCACTGGCAGAACTACTGGGAAGGACAGTCACACTGGGCCAAGCCAGGAGGCTTGAAGGCCACCTCCATGTGACTGACCACAGGTATGTGGTCTACTAAGACCTCAGAACACCTGTCTAGCTGTACCATGGGGGATGAGCTGGTTTGTGTTGGGGATCACAAATGGAAGAGTGCTTTGAAGTGCTAAGCAGCAATAAAGATATGAGGATCCAATGAACCAGGTCAACTGAATGTCACAGGTATCCTGAACAAATTCCTGGTTTTGAGGGAATTGTTTTTGTCCTATGCTGTAATAAGCAAGCTCCCTTTTTAGGCCCATACAGAAGTTATACTCAGAGTGCTACAACAGCATTGACCCAGCTGCAGATACAACTTGGTTGGCTCAATGGAAGAATGCTAGAGTGCTGAGGAGGAGTCTAAGGTCTGGAAAATTCTTACATGCACTCCCATCGAATGTGCTGGGTGTGCTAAATACTCACACATTGTCGCTAGGTCTTACTCTCTCAAAAAGGAGCAGACTGACTGTGTCTTTAGGTAACCAAGAGAACATATGTAAAAACAAGATGTTAAATTGCAGATGAAAACTTTCAGATTTAAAAAACTTTTATAGTGTGTTACATATAATTTGAAAATATGGCGTTGTTAGGATTTTCACTGCATTGTGATTTGAGAGACAACCAGATTGACAATTAAGGGATAGATGATATTTAGTTGCAAGGCTGAAGAAAGGAAGGAGAAAACTATTTGACCAGGTTGAAGCAGTTCATGGGATATGGAAGTAATCCGGCAGCACACAACTCGCAACCTTTTTGACATGTGATGACATTTGACTCGATGTATCAGCCACAAAAAAAATTCCAGTTTTTGTGGCTGATACATAGGGAAATTAAATGATCTATCAGAGTGTCTAAGTGTAAGTAAAACTCAAATGAAATCTAAGGGCTGTGGTACATGAACAAAATAGGTATTGGCGGTTCCACAGAAAAATGTAAATATAAGAAAACTATCTTTCAGTAAATGCAGGGTCATCTGAAGCCACTTATCCTATCCTTCAATGCAAAGAAAAAAAAGAGGATAAGAGGGGAAGAACAGGCACATGGATAACTGGTTTGGCGTAGCTGATATGCAGCAGCTAAATTTTGTTGTAGAGTTTAAGCCAATCAGTTTAGTTCAAATATTTAACTTACATGTGTAACCTAAAACAATTTTAAGCAAGTGTTTTAAATCACTTTAAGGAGTTGATATTAGTTGTTTTCAATGTCTTTCCTTAATGCATTTATGATCAATGTGCTTAGTTTTCCAATATAGGAAAATCCTTTGTTTGAACTTTGAGTTTCTGAAGTTCCTTTTATTATCCTTGTTGATCTGAACTTCCATTCAAATACTTGAATATTGTTGGAATAGTATTTGTTTATGAGAAAAAAGTGAGATAATTTGACAGAACTAGTAGAGTCAACATAGCGTACCAGGACAGACAAATGGTATTTTTAAGTATGAAATTGTTTTGAGAATGAAGAAACTTCGTATTTTGTCTAGAATTTTTGTGTTGACTGTCAAAAACATTTCCCAGTGCATTAAAATTGATACTTTCTGGCATTGGTTTTGGTGAATTAATATTTTTTTTTAAACATTTATTCCCCATCTGCCCCCAAAGTAAAAGGAACTCAGCCCCAATATATTTTGTCAAAGAAATTGTGACCAGATCAATCTGACATCATTTGCGTTCAGGAGCTGATATGTATAAACAAACATTGATATCAGTGTCACTGATATGTTTGAAAGCTGGCTCAACATCTGTTACTGTTTGGCAGAGGGGGACAGAATGTACAGATTACTAAAGCTTTGTACAATACTTTCATATTTATGTAATGATTGATATTTCATTGCAATTACTAACCTGATAAAATTCTTCACCAGAGGTAGGAGGATGAGAGAAGTTGAGAGACAGGCACATCTGCTAGTCTTTTGGAGATCCAAGGAACTTCTAAATGAGATTCAGACTTTGAACTCCTTTCAAGTTTATTTTCGGCCTGAAACCCAGAGAGGATAGTAATGGGCTGAAAGGAAGCACACTGTGTTGCAATAAGACATATCCCAGAGGAGCCTTTGTGATGGGTCTCTGGGGGGGCTTCACTAGTTACATGTTTTCCTTGGAAATATGAATAAGAGAGAACGGGAAGGTGGTTGTTTTCCTAGCAAGTGAATTCCACTATGTCTATGACACTTCTGAGCTTCTGATATTTGTTAAAGGATACTTTAAAATATCTATTCTTACAAATAATAGTAATTGTATAGTAATAATTAGAATGGAGTAAGACTTCTGAAAACACTGTTTTCACTGCATAGTGAAAACACTATGAGCGAGAAGCGTATTCAGAAAAATATAGTTCATTAAATGGCAGAAAAATGAAATTTTGAAGTGACTGAAAATGACAATTGTAATGTTAAATATTGAAGTGATTTCAATAGGGCAGATTGTTCAAGGGCAGATCATGCCTGACCAATCTGGTGGTCTTCTATGACGGGGTCACAGCATCGGTGGACAAGGGACGAGCAACGGATGTCATCTACCTGGACTTGTGCAAAGCTTTTGACACTGTCCTGCATGACATCCTTCTCTCTAAACTAGAGAGGTATGGGTTTGATGGATGGACCACTCGGTGGATAAGGAGTTGGCTGGATGGCCGCACTCAGAGAGTAGTGGTCAACGGCTCGATGTCCAAGTGGAGACCCGTCACGAGTGGCGTCCCTCAGGGGTCCGTGTTGGGCCCGGCCCTGTTCAACATCTTTGTTGGCGACATGGACAGTGGGATAGAGTGCACCCTCAGCAAGTTCGCCGATGACACCAAGCTGTGTGGTGCCGTCAACACACTGGAAGGGAGGGATGCCATCCAGAGGGACCTTGACAGGCTGGAGAGGTGGGCCCGTGCCAACCTCATGCAGTTCAACCAGGCCAAGTGCCAGGTCCTGCACCTGGGTCATGGCAATCCCAGGCACAAATACAGGCTGGGCAGAGAATGGATCGAGAGCAGCCCTGAAGAGAAGGACTTGGGAGTGCTGGTCGATGAGAAGCTCAACATGAGCTGGCAATGTGCCCTTGTGGCCCAGAAGGCCAACCGCATCCTGGGCTGCATCAAGAGGAGCGTGGCCAGCAGGTCGAGGGAGGTGATTCTCCCCCTCTACTCTGCCCTGGTGAGACCCCACCTGGAGTACAGTGTCCAGTTCTGGAGCCCCCAACATAAGAAGGACATGGACCAGCTGGAGAAGGTCCAGAGGAGGGCCATGAAGATGATCAGAGGGCTGGAGCACCTTTCCTATGAGGATAGGCTGAGAGAGTTGGGGCTGTTCAGCCTGGTGAAGAGGAGGCTCCGGGGAGACCTGATAGCAGTCTTCCAGTACCTCAAGGGGGCCTACAAGAAAGACAGGGAGAGACTGTTCAGGAGGGCCTGTTGTGATAGGACTAGGGGTAATGGTTTTAAAATAGAGGGAGGTAGATTTAGATTAGATATTAGGAAAAAATTTTTTCACAATGCGAGTTGTAGAACACTGGAACAGGTTGCCCAGAGAGGTGGTGGAAGCCCCATCCCTGGAAACGTTCAAGGCCAGGCTGGATGGGGCTCTGAGCAACCTGATCTAGTGGGGGATGTCCCTGCTCCTTGCAGGGGGGTTGGACTAGATGACCTTTGAAGGTCCCTTCCAACTTTAACCATTCTATGATTCTATGAAAGAAATTCTGAATTTGTTTACATTTGAGATATGTCAGTCTTTACAGTGGACATTAAAACTTTAATCTGACTAGATATTATCCTCAATAAGTTTTGCAATATTGAAATCTCTATGGGCATATCTGTGCTGTACTAGAAGACACAAAATAGATATCCCCAAGCTGATGTTAAGACAGCTAGGAACTGAGTAGAATAGTCCCCTCGCTTACCCCAGCCAATTTGTTGCTTAGCGTGGGAGCAGGTGGTGGAGCTGAGGACTGGAGCTAGAATCATTAGTAGATGTTTGCAGTGTTTCATGGATAACAATCCAGTTTGCTTGAAGGCAAGTTGAGATTCCCTGCAAGAAGGCCAACAGCATCCTGGCTGGTATCAGAAGTAGTGGGGCCAGCAGGAGTAGGGAAGTGATTGTCCCCCTGTATGTGGCACTGGTGAGGCTACACCCTGAATACTGTGCTCAGTTTTGGGCTCCTCGCTACAAGAAAGACATTGAGGTGCTGGAGTGTATCCAAAGAAGAGCAACGAACTGGTGAAGGGTCTAGAGAATAAGTCTTGTAAGAAGCTGCTGAGGAAACTGGGGTTATTTAGTCTGGAGAAAAGGAAGCTGAGGGGTGACCTTATCGGCCTCTACAATGACCTGAAATGAGGTTGTAGCAAGGTGGGTGTCAGTCTCTTTTCCCAAGTAACAAGCAATAGGACAAGAGGAAATGACCTCAAGTCACACCAGGGGACGTTTAGTTTGGATATTAGGAAAAATTTCTTCACTGAAAAGGTTGTCAAGCATTGGAACAGCCTGCCCAGGGAAGTGGTTGAGTCACCATCCCGAGAGGTATTTAAAATATGTGTAGATGTGGTGCTTAGGGGTATGATTTAGTGGTGGACTAGGCAGTGTTAGGTTAATGGTTGGACTCTATGATCTTAAGCATCTTTTCCAACCTAAATGATTCTATGATTCTAAGAAGCACAGAGCATGTGCACTTCCCTCTGGAGCTCACAGCAATGTTGCTTTGTCTTTTCCGAGGCTAACTGGCTAAACATCCAGTTATCTTTGGTAATTCTAGAGTGCTGGGTTTTTTTGTTAATATTGTGTTTTCAGGCAACTGAATTTACAAACCTAGAGCTTTAAACTTAGTTTCTCCCTTTACCTAAGCTAGAGCCTTAACAGCCAGTGTTTCCAAGCAGAAGTGCAGGTATAACATCAGGGGAGCTGACAACTCTCTTGGAAAAATACAGTTATAGGTAAAAAAGAAGCTATTTTAATGATGGTGCTTTAGAACAAAGTTTCTCTTCAGTGTATTATAATGATATGCATATCAGTTTACAAAGTCAAGCAATGAAAATTGGAAAATGCCAGGATTCAGGTTATCTATGAGCTCTCATGAACATGCATCCTGCACAATCTTTGCTCTCCATGAGACCTCTCAGTTTCTGTTACTATCAGTATGTTCTTTTGCGGTTTTGAGCTCGAATTGTTGAGCAAGCAGCAGAAAGAATCCTTCTGGTTTTAGTTTCTTTTTTGGAAGAATTACAGGGGAAATACTATAAAAGTCTGCACTACAACAAATCCAGTGTAGAGGGAACTTATTGAGAACACAAGTCCTAGGCAAGCCTCTATTGATCAAGTGTGAATTATAATGTTTTGGGTTTTTTTTTTTTTTTTAGGATGCTCTTAATTGCACCTGTTTGAATCTGTTTTGCTGTTATGTGTGTTTCTTCTGTTTTAAAGAATAAAAGTTTTAGTGAATTATGATACAAAGCCTTTCAATCTGAGAAAGCTATAGAAAGATGGCTTCCCAACCTTGTTCTGGGAAACCACAAAGCCTCTCTCATGAAATTATCCTAGGTGAATAAATAAATTTTGACTTGAAACAAAAACAAAGGTTTGCAAATTTGGACATCACTAACTCAAATTTTTAATAGTTCAACAACTAAAAACAGGAAAGTATTGGAGACACTTATTAAATGCATTGAACTGAACATGTTTGCAATGATATTCCCACTCTTTCAACCCTTGAGTATATTTGTTGTTAGAAATGCTATTTAATCTGTCATTCCCTTCCACAATCAAATTCTTTAGTAGAACAAAAAAGAATGTTTACTAGATAATGCCAGTCTGTAATGAAAAAAAAAAAAGGAATATAGTGATTTCAAAAGCACAAACAATTGATGCTAAAAGTAAAAAAATATCTCTCCCAAACATGACATACATCAATTTAAGTTTAATTAACAGTAACAGCATCAAGGCCATCTTGGTGCTTGTCAGAATATCAAACAGTTGTGGCAGATGTCTGGCAAAGCAGCAGTAATTATGAATCTTTCCCTGTTGTATAATTTCTATTTAATTCACTCTTTTAACAAAATCCCATAGTTTATAGATTCTTCAGGTATGTTCAGGTCTGCAACCTACAGGGTGCACAAAGCACAGCATACGCCAACCTGTTGTCTTAGATGAAATCTATGCAAGTCTAAAAATAACTCTGTTAACATATGTGCTAAAGTACTTTGAGGTAACCTTTGTTTTCTCTCCACTTAATGTAATAAATCAAAACCATAGAGCCAAGCACATGCTGTTGTAGCTCCTCTTGCACAGTCATACATCATTTCTTAGTGCAAGGAGGAAACTGCTGATACGTATATAATATATAATCTGTAGAAAGTACTTATGATAAGATTTTAAAAAGGAATGTAGTATTTGTGAAGAATTTACTCTCCACCTCTTTAAAAAAAACATACTAAAAAACGAGATGGCTGATAGAAGAGTAACTTTCTATAGAAATTTCTTACCACTTTAAGGGCTTTACACTTATAGATCACCTGCTGGATGATTACTACCTGTTCATTATCTTGCAGTTTGTGTTAAATGAGATCAAGGTCTGCTTACCAGAAGTCTGTCTCAGAGCACCTTGAATAATACATGGACTTCATTCAGATTCCTGTGGGTTTTCTTTAAGGCCCAATAATTAGTGTTCAGAGCTGCTTTTATCATCTGAGGACTAAAGTATATTGCTATGAAGCTGAAGAAACTTGCCCTGTTTTGGCATGCCATATGTGCTCTGTTCAGTGGGAAAAACTTTGTCAGATTATCACTCCCGCTCATTAAATTGGCTTAAGCATTTAAAATGTGAAAGCAAATTGCTTGTGGAAAAGAAACTAAGCTTGTGACTCTTAAACAAACAGCTATTCTGCTTAGTGGTGAAGGGCTATGAAAGCCAAGGAATGGCTGTTGCTGACCGTCCTGACTGGAGGCCTGGAGGGAAGGAGGAAGAGACGAGGAAGCTGATGCTAATAGCAGCAGCATAGAGAAGTGTGATGGAGGCAAAAGGAGGGTCTGTGCATGGAAGTTTAATACATACACAAAGCTGAAAAGGTCAGCATCCAACCCTTCAAAGATCTACATCTCCCTAATTAATGAGTGTTAATAGATCTTAGAGCAATAGCAACAAATAGTGCAGGAAGGATACAATTTATTTTCTGGTTTGTGTGTCTTGTTTCTTCACATGGTAGAACTAAGTGACAAGATGGCATTCAAGTCCTTAGTTATTTCAGTGGGTTTTTGTCTGTTTGTTTGGAACTGCTTTAGGCTCATGCGATGTCCTTCCTGATAACACTGTGTCTTTGTCAATTAAAAAAAAAATCTAAATCTGTAATGTGACATTTTTCTGTGGGTGAGTGAAAGAGCAGTCATGTAATTTAAAGTTATACCTTTTAGCTGGTTTGCCTCAAGCCAACTGAATGAGACACTACATTTCCTCTTAAATTTCTTAAAGACAGTGTTTGTTCTTGGTGTATTATTTTTAAAAAAGATATTTTTATATCACTGTTTACAGTTATGAAATACCTTTGGCCACACTGGTGTTGGGATGTATGCCTTATGCTGATAAAATACAAGTAACTGAAAATTTATCAAGTTCAATTTTGGATAAAATAATTTCTAACAGTATATAATAAAATTAAATAAGGGCATGATTTATATTCTTTGTACAATGATCTGCCTGCAAATTAAAAGTTTTTGATTATGATGCATATATTGGAACAATAATATGAAGTCTTTGGCAGTAGACTGATTCAACAGCTCTTTGTGTGGGATTGACATTGTGCAGGCTTTTTTGGCTTGCCTTCTGGTTAGTATCTTAATTCTTTTCAGTTCTTCTCCATGTTTGGTCTTCAAATGTCCCTAATATTTGCAGGGTGGGTTTTTTGGTTTGCTTGGTTTTTTTTTTTTTTTGTTTTGGATTTTTTTAAGAAGGTAGTAGGGAAATAGCCCTAAACATTTGGCTACTGTGACCTCTTTTTTATAGAATTTAAAAAAAAAATTCTAAAATGCAAGGTTTCTTGTATCATGGTTATTATCATGTTAAGTGAAAGTAGTCAGAGCTGAACAAGCTGTTTGTATCACTTAGATTCTTACACTGACTCTCTTTCCGGGAGCTTAGGGAGACTCTTGTCAGTGAACTACGGGTAACTGGTAATGATTAGTAATTAGCTGTCCACCAGTTGGTAGCAGCCCCAACCAACATTTTCTGTTGCTTTTCCGTTTCTCAGGCTGGATTCTGAGCTTAATGCATTCTCCACAGGTGGGGTTTATCACTAGTCTGAATCAAGAGGCCGATGCCATGAGGCCAGGCCAGAGTAAAACCTGCTCATTTGCTTCTGGCTTAGTGGGGTGCACAGGAAACAGAAATATTATGGGGTGAGACTGATTGCTATACCTGTCTATACCAGCAACTGAAGAGTGTCAGGACAAGATCAGTCTTTTGTCTCACTGATAACTTTGACTGAAGGCTTCAGCTTCTTTAACCAAAGCAAAACACTCCACCCAGGCTTTGGATCGATTTTTAGCAAACCCTGGTCAGCAAGCAACTAACAAACACTGTAGTGTAATAAGGAATGCAAGGGATTTTTAGCTTTATTGCTCACTCATTGGAAAGGAAGACTTATTTGAAAGGAGATGAGAGTGAGGAACCCTGGTGCAGCCTCTTTGACAGCACTGGTGCTGATCACAGGTGAAGATGGGACATCTCTATGAGGAGTGCCAAAATTGGCAGATTTTTTTTGTCTCCTATCAGAAGGTCACAACGTAGTGGGGTGATGTATTACATACAACTGCCATATGGCACCACTTGACAATACTGCTGTAATTAAAAATAACACCTGAACACCATAAGAAGTGGATTCTTTTTTTTACTGTGAATTTAAAGAATACGTGCTTTTCAGTCTATCCTATTTGCAAGTTTCTTATTACAGTTAATCTGCTGACTACTTTAATTGAAAGGAAACGAGCTATGTATTCTACAGTAAAACACTAGAAATACTCGAATACCAAATACATAAGGTAAATAACCAAATGCATCTCTTTTAACACAGCCATTCATCCCTTTACTGTAAAGGCTGTCAAGCATAGAAAGAGACGAGGTATTCCACTCTGCGTATTTAATTCATTTTAAGATAACTTTCTTAGGTTAGACTTAAACGCAGCGTGTAATATGCTAATGCAAATAATTATGCTTTTGTTGTCTGAATTATTCATATCTAAATATCTGCCATGTGTAGTCTGCAAGTTCACAGAAGAATCTTATTGAACTACTCTGACAGTAAATCATTAGAAGTTTTAAGAACATATAATGCACTCAGGTACTGTAACTGAGCTGATTACACTAACAAAATTCAGAGAGAAATATTTGTACCAGAAGGGTCATTAAGAAAAAGCTAGTTGTGTGTTATTAAGAAAGAGGTGTTTGTAAACCACAATTACATCCAGTGAAGTAAATTATCATGCAAAAGCTATAGTATTGGAGTCTTCTTTCAGCGATAGTTGTCTTTAGCTGAAGCATATGCTTCTTTTGAATGCTTGGGATGACATGCAGGTATAAAAACAATTCATCAACAAAGAGTCCTTTAAGAATTAGATAATAGTGCCTAGGTGCTGCATAAAATGATTAAGAGAATTTAATAATCCAAGACTTGACTTGGCACGAGAAGAAATTGTTGAGTGGAAACAGAAGTGAGGTGTTGCAGGCTGGGACTGTACCACTAGGTTAGGCAGTGTGTTTCACCTTTCCTGTCTTGTCCTCCTTTTGTCTACTTGTCATTTTCTTCAGGACAGGGATGATCTACAACTGCATGTGTGTTGTAGGACATGACATTGCACTCTGGGGTCCTGGGGCAGGGGTTGCGTGTTAAATCACGCGCTTGCAATAAGAGTACAGAGTGCAATAGAGATAATAAGAGTGCTAAGGTGGATGTCATCTATGCTAATGGATGTTTTGGGGTGCTTTTGTCTCTTGTAACAGTCATTTGTGCAACGTGATGACAGGAGTAATTTGGTGTGTAGAGTAGAAGTGCATGTGGATGGATATATTTCTAGAAGAAAGATGCAAAGAGAAAAGAAAAGGCAGAGTGGAGATAAATGTAAAAAATTATAAAAAGAGAACAGATACAAAACCTGTATTTCACATGGAAGGAAAAATTAACTTGAAATGTTAAGGAAATTGTCTTTTCATATTGTTACTCCATATTAAAGATGGGCAAGCTGAGGGGGAGAGCAGTAGCAAGTTGGGGAAAGATTTCAAAAAGCAACAGGTGCTTTGATCCACTTCCATGCCTAGTATCTTAAGTTTTGTTTTGAATGCAGCATTGCACATGACACACTTCTAAAAGACTGTGGTCATAATGCTTTGTCTCGGAATAGGGAACAAGCCTTTTGGGCAGCTTTTCAGACCTCCAGAAGTCCTGTGAGTCTTGCAATCCACCACTTGCCAAGGTGGCTCAGCAGTCTGGATTGCTGCTCTCTTAGTAGTGCTCTCCATGCTAAGCCTGCTGCAGTCAGCCCCACTTACAGTAGAGTTCAGCTGATTATGAAGGCAGAATGTATTTACCTTTAGGAACAAATGAAGATCTCAGTCCTTTCAAAGGGTACCAAACTATGCATACCGCTTAGTGGCCTGCACCCAAGCCTACCCCTCCTTCTCTGGAAGCATGATGACATTTTTTAATTCCGACACTAACTAGCTTGGATACGTTCTCTGAGTGATCCTCATTGTGCCATGATGTTCCATCCACTGTGCATTTATGGTTCATGTAGTGATTTTAAGTCTTGGTTCTCTTGACAAGTGGAAGTAGACCTTCAGGAGCAGACTAAAGGTAAGTAAATTTGTCAGAGGCATATACAGTAATTGCTTTGTTTTTCAGAGAGCTTAAGAGAAGTGTCAGACGCTTTAATGAGGATCTTCTTATCCAGGATATCCTATGAAAGTGAGAGATGAAAAAGGGGGGTAAAATAAATAAGTTCATTTTGAAAACCGCTCAAAAGCGCTTCACTAGACAGTGGTGTTACAAACCATTATTACAAGTCACTTGCTAGGGATGCATGAGCGAGCCAGAAGTGGTTTTGGACTTGAATTATTCCTCTTGGTAGCATCTACTATTAAAAGAAATATTGGACAGTATTTAGATGTGGTAAATTTATAATGAAATATGGAAATATAACAATATAATAAAACTATAGTAAGGAAGTGGCAACAGGGAGAGTACTAAAGGGAGGAAAGGTCATGGAGAAGACATAGTTATTATTTTTGTTATTTTGCTGAAGCTTATAAGCCTCTCAAGGGACATGACAGAGATGTATAACTTCCTTGAACCTCATCATTGTCTCTCTAGTACAAAAGAAGCAAGAATTTCTTGTGAAAATGAGTGTTTGGTTGTGTAAATAAAGATCTCGTGGATGTGCCTTAGATTGCAGATGACTCCAGTAATGCAGTGCGTGATGACCTCTAAGGATCGAAGGACTGGGGGCTGTGAAGAGGGCAGAATGCTAATAGCAGCCAGGAGAGGAGCAAGGGCTGGAAACTTTTGTCAGGCCATGTAAATCCTTTTCTGGACTATGAAATGTGTTCAAGTTTTCTTCAGCAGTGTCAAAGAGAGGCTGTAAAATGCTACCTGAATGTAATACTGTGCAAGATGTTTGTCAGGCTGAAAGAGAGTTTTCAGTGATGGCTTTATAACTTTAATGAACTCATTCTTCATTTACAAAAGGAAAAAAAGTTTGAGGTTACGTATCAAATGTGATGTCACCAGTTTCTGCGCTGCAGCTAGTACTCATATAAGTTTCTGCATATCCTTTTCCTATCCCACTTCATCAAAACCATGTACCTCATGAAAGAGGATGCTGTCATCTTACAAATTGTGTAGTATTAAAAAAAACCAATCCCAATGTCTAGATATATTGGATCTTGTTAAATACCCTTGTTTTATTTCAAGATTTCTTATAATTCCATCTTTTTTCCCTATTATTCATATATTAATAGAGACACTCATAACTGTTGTCTTTCTAGGCATATGCTTTTGTTGTTTGGCTGCTTTTCCCTTTTTTAATTTTGCTTTACCACTTGCTCTATGGTAGAGATTGGGTGTCACAGGCATTCAAAATTGCTTTCAGAAAATGTGTAAATTGCCTGGAGAGCAGTAGAAAGATGTTGCATCCATTTGTTACTGTGGTGGGTTGACCCTGGCTGGACACTGGGTGCCTACCAAAGATGCTCTATCACTTCCTCTCTTCAAGTGGACAGGGGAGAGAAAATATAACAAAAGGCTCATGGGTCAAGATAAGAATAGGGAGATCATTCACCAGTTACTATCATGGGCAAACTAGACTCGACTTGGGGAAAGTAGGTTAATTTGTTACCAAGCAGATCAGAGTAGGATAATGAGAAATAAAGCCAAATCTTAAAACAGCTTCCTCCTTCCTGGACTTAACTTTATTCCTGATTTCTCTACCTCCTCCTTGCCAGCGGTGCAGAGGGGACAGGGAATGGGGGCTGTGGTCAGTTCATCACATGTAGTCTCTGCCTCTCCTTCCTCCTCAAGGGGAGGACTCCTCACACTCTTCCCCCGCTCCAGTGCGGGGTGCCTCCCACAGGAGATAGTCCTCTATGAAATTCTCCAATGTGAGTCCTTCCCATGGGCTGCAGTTCTTCATTAACTGCTCCAGTGTGTGTCCCTTCCATGGAGTGCAGTCCTTCAGGAACAGACTGCTTCAGCATGGGTCCCCCACAGGGTCACAAGTCCTTCCAGGAGCCTGCTCCAGTGTGTACTTCTCTCTCCGTGGGCCCACAGGCCTTGCCAGGAGCTTCCCACAGGGCCACAGCCTCCTTTGGGCATCCACCTGCTCCAGCATGGGGTCCTCCACGGGCTACAGGTGGATATCTGCTCTTCTGTGGCCTCTATGGGCTGCAGAGGGACAGCCTGCTTCACCATGGTCTTCACCACAGGCTGCAGGGGAATCTTGTCAGGAGCAACATTACTCCTCCCCCTCCTTCTTCTGTGACCTTGGCATCTGCAGAGTTGTTTCACATATTCTCACTCCTCTCTCCAGCTGAATTTGCTGCACCACAGTTTTTTCCTCCTTCTTAATTATGTTATCACAGAGGTGCTACCACTGTTGCTGATGGGCTTGGCCTCACCCGGTAGTGGGTCCCTCTTGGAGCCAGCTGGCGTTGGCTCTATTGGACATAGGGGAAGCTTCTGGCAGCTTCTCATAGAAGCCATCTCTGTAGCCCATCCAATACCAAAACCTTGCCACACAAACCCAATATATTTACTGTAATTGAGTAAGATAACAAGGTCACAGTGTCCACCTTGAGTGTCACCTGGAAATCGGTGCTGTGGGCTGATGCACTTTTCAGCCAGATCCCGTAATTCTTAAGCAAGTCAATGGCTTGTGCAAACTAGCAGGAGACTGGGCTGTGGGTGTTAGTGGCCAGCCAGTTGCTCAACAAGATGCATGATGTGCACTGGTACCAAGGTGGGGTGAGACCAAGCTGGTGTGTCAAGTGCTTCGCAAAGCTTGAGAGTCAGTTTGAGCTGTTGGACAGGAGCTGGCCCATGACTCTGGAGGCCTCATGCCTGTTTCTGGTTTCATTGCAGGATGACTATCATTAGCAAGTCACTTTTTCTGCCTGTGTTGCTGCTGCTTTGGCAACTTATGTACCCTCTCTATTAAAAAGGAAGCTTTTGGAAGTATGGATTGTCACAGACTATACACATACACATTTCATTTGTGCCTTGCTGTCAGGTCCTGCGCTGCTGTTAGCTGTCAAAAATCCCAGACACTTTTCAACTTTCAAAACCTTTTGCAATTCTGCAGCAGAATATTTTGCTGTGACCATTCCTGTTTTGGGGCTTCTGCTTGCTTTTTGCCATTTCCTGCAATTACCAGCTTCCCTGTCATTTTTTAACACACACAAAGCTCCCCCAGGAATTTTTGCTTTATTACTTCTCACCTGGTCTTCTTTGCTCCTCTACTCTTGCAGTAAAAGTATCTCCCTCCCCAGAGACTTATTGCTGGTGCTTGCTACCTACTTCTGTGGATTTTTTTTTTATACGAATTATCACAATTGGCTAGAAACCTTTTGGCTAGGAAGCAAATTAAAATGGTAGACAAAGACCACCCAGGGTATAAAGTCCTTTACATCCTGGACATAACTGTATCCGGATCCCAATGACAAAACCTGTTGTGTGGGGAAAGGAGCCATCGAGTCTGAGCTGAGATAATTTGATGGAAGTTGATCCAGTTATTAATGGACTTCCTTAAAGAAACTTAATTAGAGGGCTCGTTGTTTCCTTCACTTGTGAAATGGAGCATGGAGTGAAATGGAGTAGACAGAAAATAGGCAGGAGAATCAGAAGAAAGTAGGAAAGAATTTCAGCTCTAGCTGGGCAGGAGCTTTTTATTTAGCTTTGCATGATCTCTTTTTTTTTTTTTCTTTCTTTTTTCTCTTTACATAGGCTCAACTTTCCAGAAGCAGATTTTAGTCTGCTCTTGAATTAGACTATGAGCCGTAATGTGTGCTTGCAGCCCAGAAAGCCAACCATTTCCTGGGCTGCATCAAAAGAAATGGGATCAACAGGTCAAGGGAAGTAATTCTGCTCCTCTACTACACTCTTGTGAGACCCCACCTGCAGTACTGTGACCAGCTCTGGAGCCACCAACGTAAGAAGAACATGGATCTGTTGGAGAGAGTCCAGAGGAGGGCCACGAATATGATCAGAGGGCTGGAGCACCTTTCCTATGAGGACAGGCTGAGAGAGTTGGGGCTGTTCAGCCTGGAGAAGAGAAGGCTCTGGGGAGACCTTATAGCGGCCTTCCAGTACCTAAAGGAAAGATGGGGAGGGACTTTTGACAAGGACATGTAGTGTTAGGACAAGGGGTAATGGCTTTAAACTGGAAGAGGTTAAATTTAGATCACATATAAGGAAGAAATTCTTTACATTGAGAGTAGTGGGGCACTGGAACAAGTTGCACAGAGAAGTTGTGGATGCCCCATCCTTGGAAGTTATCAGGCCCAGGCTGGATGGGGCTCTGAGCAACCTGGTCTAGTGGAAGATGTCCCTGCCCAT
>JAAGAY010007429.1:0-19777 GCA_011801015.1 Ardeotis arabs
CTTTTAAATGAGTGTCCCTAAATTGTGGGAAAGGTGCATTCCTTTGGTATTTCCAGCAGGTTTTGCCTTCCATAGCTGCATTCTCTGCCCATATCCACGTAGCATATCAGGATGAGACCAGGATGTGCATCCTTCCCTCCTGCTCTCTGGTATCCCTTAAAGGAACTCAAGTGGCATAAGCAAGGAAGGAGCCATGTGCAGTCCCAGATCTCTCCCCTGATCCCATGCAGGGTGTTTAGGGATCTGTGTTCAACCATACTCACACTGCAGAAGACAGTCCAGGACAGTACTTCTAACATACCCACTGGCTTTCAAAGCAACTTCATCCCACCATTTCAGCCTGCGGCAGAAGGGGAGAATTAGGTGTGTAAGGAAATCGCAGACTTGTACCAACCTAATCTTCTAAATTAAAGTTTTAACGCTATCCCAACTATTTAGATCTACCAGAATCCTAAAGGGAACCTGGGACACTTCCTCTGCTCCCCAGGATGCTCCTTCTTGTATGTTCATGTGGAAATTTCACTTATTCTTCTCCAGACTCACCATCAAATATCAACGCTGAGTCCCCCATATTTTTTTTGCACCCATGTTTTAGAGGAATGTTGCAGCCAAGTCCAAGTTTGCAGAGGCTCTGTCATCTATGTATTTGTAATGATTTTACTTGGAATGGTTGCTGTTGTCTGCATAAGAATTTGGTTTAAACTGCCCAGCTGGTTCACGTGTGTCCATGATCTAATAAACCAAGGCCAAGATGCTTGTGAGCTAAACTGCCAATTCACAATCAGAACTGCGATGAAGGATGATGTTTCTAGTTTTGCCTCACTTCAATTCACGTTGTCTTTTCATGCAATTTCAGTCTACCATGCATCAATTCAGGAAGTAGCGTGTAGATTTCAAAGACAGCAAAAATACCTGGAGAGACTGGGCACTGTGAAAGAGAAAAAAACATGATGCAGGCACCACAGTGGCTGTACACAAATCCAGCTTGGGTTCAGCAGAGTTTAGCAGTCTGAGCTGTGCCCTGACCCTCTCAGACCTGGACAATCTCCACAAGCCACAGTGTTGTCTGTGCCCCAGGCTACTTAACTTCTCCAGCTCCTAGCAAGGCCCATTAGCTTATACATGGCACTGGATGAGGCCCTTAGCTAACAGGCAAACCAGACAGCCCGCACAGAAAGAACGAAGAGCTCCCTTTTATGCTTGTAGGCAAGTGATTATGGGAACTAAGTAGTCAGGCTGGACAGTAACTCACTAAAATTTTAGGTGGCTTCCAGATGGCTAAAGAGGAATATCTTGGCTTTTTGCTTTTTTTCCTAGGCTTCCTCATTTTAATAAATAATCCACTGCTTGGACAGTGTTCAGTAGAAATTAGTCTTTAATTAAAATTTAATAAAATACATTCCTTATGCTGGCTGGACTTCCCTAAACAATCTCATTATCCTTCCTTGATGAAGTAACCAGCACAGCTAAAATTTTCAGGAGCAATTTAATATTTTTGCTTTTACTACTAAAGGCGCCTTCAGGTTCATTTCCGAGCTTGGAATCAATGCCTGCACCACAAACACAATGCAACTTTCCTGTAATAAAGTTAGTTGTGCTTGTCATGAATTACTTTTGGGCCTTAATGACTCTCAGCACAAATTTCTTTTCCTCCTGCTTCACTGCTTGGAACATTTGAATATTTTTTTTTTTTTTCCTTTTCAACTCATGTCAAATATCACTGCTTTAGATCTTAATTAAAGCACTTAATTGTTGAGCTGATTTTGTTCCTTGCTAAGGTGGGACAAGATACTGTTGGCCCTTTATTGTTCCTCTCTTTCTTTTTCTTTCTGTCTTATGCCTTTTAAGAAAGAACTTTCTTATTGCAGACATTTAACTTCGGGTTTTTTTCTGCTAGGGGTGGAGTTCTCTTTTTATCATATGTTCTTTTCAGTCATTCCAAATATTGTCTCTAATCTACTGTCTGGCATGTCTCAGTCCTCTGTTCAAATCACTTTGAAAAGAATTCCAAGCAGAATAATCAATTAGAATGACATGACTGAAAAATAAAAATGAAAGTTTAATGATCTAGTTATAGCCCATGGCTATCTCAGCTAGGTTATCTTCAGTTCTACTTTCATGAGCCCAACTGTATTCAATCATTTGGGCCATAAACTGCTCTTGCTGTCATCTCTTTATTAGTAAAAAAAAAAAATAAAAGAGGGAAAAATAAAAAGCAAGATGGCGCTCAATCCCTGGAAACATTCAAGGCCAGATTGGATGGGGCACTGAGCAACCTGATCTAGTTGAAGATGTCCCTGCTCCTTGCAGGGGGGTTGGACTAGATGACCTTTGAAGGTCCCTTCCAACCCAAACTATTCCATGATTCTATGTCTGATCATTGATCTAGAAGGAGCTGTCCCACGGAAGCAGCACATCCAGTCATAAGAAATGACAATGACATGGGGAAGAGGATTTCACATTGATCAGTGTTTATGATACAAATGAAAGTTAATTTCTCACTTTTCACCATACTAGCTCTTTTAAATCAGCACAAATGAATCGCTCAGTAGTCCTAGCACTCGACACAAATCACCACATGGATTTTAGCTACACTGAAGAATACAGGAGACCGAAACACTGCTTGCCAAAATTAAAACAGACGGACCTCATCTCACAAATTATTTCCTTTTTGTAACCGGTGGCCTCAGAAGACATAGCACACAGACACCCTACTGCTTTTCATACAGGCAGTTGACTTTCATCTTGCAAGGTGGTTATGACTATCGACCAGACTACGCTCTGGCAAGAAACTGGAATGCAGAGCTGTACACCTACAGGGTTTCTGGCAACAGTTTGCAATGGGATCACCAGGGAAAATAAAAGCACACAGAAATGGAACGAGAGGACTTTCTCCCATGACTATCTACATATTTTACAAATATCCAGCTATTCCTAGAAGCTATAAATATAATCACTGAAAACAAAAGCAGAAAGGTTCAATGCAAACCAGAAAAAAATCTCTTCAATGTTTTGGTAGTTAGAGGACAGACCAAATAATAAAAATTAAATATAGTGGTAAGGGAGAATTCATTACGTGCTCGAGACAGGCGAGTCTTCAAGTCTGTGCTATGCTTCTGAGGTTTCATGAAAAAGGTGGAAAAAATCTCAGCTGAAATAAAGTACCACTGGGGCCTGCTGCCAAATATAACAAACAGTGAAGGCAACAGTGGGAAAATCACTCCTAAACAACAGGATACGTGCAAAATGTCCAGGGCATGATACCAAAAAAGCTGTATGTAACCAGGAAAACACAGGAAGTAAAACAATCTACCTTACTAGAAGACGTTAAAATGTCAGCCTTGACAGAAGCTGAAGAAGAATAATCATCATTAAAGACTCAAAAAATGGCCTGACACCAGCTGTCCCACAGGACAAAGAAATTATCTAGCCTAGCTCGTTTCTGCATTTTATTCACACTGGTTATTCATAGCAAACTGATTAAAATGTTATTTAAGGCATTACAAGGATAAGTATTAAAGGGATGCAACATGGGTACGTATGCCAAGTCCAAAAAAGCCCATGGTGTTGCCAGAAGGGGTGTGGGACCACAGTGGGGAGCACCGAAGGTGCAGTAGGTAGTGAGAAAGTACAAGCATATGCCATAGGCATTATCAAGTCTCACTACAACTCTATATTATGTAGGCTTACATGAGCTCCCAAAGAGTTTACATCAAGGAGATGAAACTCAGCACTGAAGGAGGAATTAGACAATTAGGCTATGGTAAGCAAGGACTTCCTGGAAATCTTTGATTTTAGCACTACAATGGCAGAAAATATTATACATGCTACGTCAGATTCAGTTCATAAGCTTAGGAACTTAATGGGATGAAAGTAAAAAGAAGCTGCAACAAAATAAACTCCAAAACTTTAATTTCCTGAGGTAGTATTGGTGTGATGGACTTTAAAAAATGAAACAAAACAAAACAAAATGAAAACCAACACTTATTCAAATGCTGCATGATTTTTTTCAGATGTTTGTGTACATGGACATGGGACAACTACATCATTAAACTGGGAGAGAGGAAACAAGAAAGAATTTGAAGGCTCTGGCGCTCATGAAAGATGTCATTTGGGATCAACTACATGTTTCTGTCAGAATGTTATCCATGTTGCAGACAATATAGAAATTTATACCACCAGATTCAACAGCCAGGCACTGAGCGGGGCATTCACCAGCAGTTTCAGGCTGCAGCGTGCAACAGTGTTTAGTATGTATTTGTGTTCTTTTGCTATATAGATTTTTGTCCATTTGTTTTGGTTTTTTTTTCCACCCAAAAAGTGCTATTTAGAAGAGGAGGGCAAAATGGTTTTAAAGAGCTCCTGCTGAATATGGGAAATAGTTTTGGCAGGGAGAGGGGAAGAAGTACATTCTGAGCTCAGTTTCCGTAGCAACTTTGTGAAATCACAGCACAGGCAAAAACTTGTTCAGAATGATTCTAGTTCTGCATCTCAACAAGGTTTTGTGCTTTCCACGATACTGACACTCTGAAATCAGTCATGCCTTCAAAGATGATTCTTTAACATGTTGAGACCGGGGCTACTTCTAGTTCTGCAAAAATACAGGATTTGAAATACACATTTAACTTTTCTGGCTCTAAATTCTGTTCTTGGCACTTTTTCCCACATTGCTGCAGAGCATGGGAAGTTCTCAGAGAGCCTGAGTGGCAAAATACCTCTGATTTCTCTAATCCTTGCATTCAGAGGGGAGAGGTCACACTCTAATGATAAAAACACACTGAACACGCTGACACGGAGGAAGCCAGCTACACTAGAATTAAATTAGAATTCCTGGTCATCCTCTTTGGAACAACCTGATGGCGTCTCTTCTCCCTCGTTAGCAGAAAGAGGCTGAGAAGTGAACGCAAGTATGCAACGGTATAAATTAAACAGCAATTTTGAAGAGAATGTAATAAACACAAGTAACCATTATAAAAGGTGACTATACAGAAAATGCCAGCATACAGTCATTTCACTTTCATATATTTCCCTTAAAGAAAACAATATACAAATTAGATGTTCAAAGAATTTGCCGTTACAGAAAAAAAGAAAAAAACAAACCCTCTTGGAGTAGTCACTCCGAACGTGTACCACAGAACAGCAAAAGCATTGCAGCATTAGCTTTCAAATTTTACACTGCCTGCACCTAAGGGAAACCTGGAAAAATAACAGTAGACTTCTTCCTGTCTAAATCACCTACTTAGAAACCAAGACATACAGCAAAGGATGTCTAGGGAACACAACCACAGACAATATTTATACATAATCTATTTAATAAAAGAACTTATCCATAAGGAAAAGGGCACATTTCTAGATTATGTTTTATTGTGAACTTTGGGCATCTCCGATCCCTTTCAGAGCATGACAGGTTGTTTGCTGGGAATACAGAAGATTGTTTTCAAATGGAGAATAATAAGTTTGCACACAGATCTGAATATAAAATGGAGAAACCCAACAAGGAACACACCCTGAAGAAATTCTTGGGAGTCTGTTAAGAAGCAAACACACCTGGCCTCTTCAAAACCTTCTCCTTCTCCTTGATCTCTATAGGGAACTCAGATGTCTGCTGGCAAATACCTCGGAAGGCCACACTGCCAAGTCTCACAGTTGGCAGCTGTGGGGTTCCTACAGAGTCATTAGAATTTGACCCCAAGCTTGCTAAGTGCTGCACAAAAGGCCATCAGCTGTCTGACCAGCATATGGGTCATAGGGCTTCTCATTTGAGGAAGATAAGAATAGAATTAAATTTAAAAAATGTGATCTGCCACAAGGCTTTTGAGGAAACAATTTCTCTGATGTGCAAATCAGAACTAAAAGGACAGCCCTTGTATATCCTTCTCCTGTTATATTTGCTCACCAAGAGGGCAGATGTCTATTTTGTGAAAGGAATGGGGAGAACTTTGTAAAGTAATACCAGTATATTCTCATCTGTCACTAGTTTTCAACAGCAGTGGTCTAGGCTAACCAAAAGGATGAGCTACTTAATAAGGGATATTCACATACACTTTTAAGGTATGAGTATGCATCATTTCCCACCAGAAGGATGGCTACTTCCTTCAGAAATGTCATGGATGCAACAAATTGAAACCTCTCCAGTAAGAGCTGAATAGCCATGTTGCACTCTCTCTGTATATATATATATATACATACATACAGATGTACTAGATATGCTATATATGTTTTTATAACATAAAAAATGTATATATGTTGCTTTGTGGTTGAATAGCTACAGTTGCTTTAGCTCCATAGTACTTCTTGGACAACAGACACGATCATTATCTGTATTTCACAGGCAAGGAGATATAGCTAAGCATCAGCCCAAGGTCATGCACAAGGTCTGTGGCAGTGCTGAGAACTGAATTCTAGGCATAAAAATACCTTTTGCCTGTTGAGGGAAAACTGAAACATTCATTTTTCTAACTCTTAGTAAAGAAAAGGTGTTTCACTGATGTAGATTTGATAGACCAGTCTACGCCAGGAATTACAATAAGATTCAGATCCAGGCCAGGACAAATCATGTCTTGTCTGCAGTTGTCAAGGTAACAGCAGCCTTAGGCATTCTAGCTACAGAGGACCTTCAGTAACTTCAAATTCTTCCCTTCAGGAAGTACTTCTTGGCTAGTTTGTGGCCACACTGTGATATAATCACTGATCCTGCTCTGAAGACGCTAAGTACGTTCAATTTGCCAAAGAACAGCAATACTGTTGGAAAATAAATCACAGAACCTATAGCATAGCTCTAATATCCTACACACTGAAGCCAAGAGTTACATGTATATTCAAGCAGCAACATCAGGGAGCACATTTCTTGGTAGGAAAGCCTCTAGTTCCTTCTTATGTACACAATGCCAAGGAAGGATCATGAAGCTGGCAGAAAAGTTACACGGCTAGCCCCCTCTGTAGCCGAGGAAGAGAAACAGCTTTCTTTAGAGCATCATTTGGAAGTGAAGGCAGAAATGACACAAAAGGTAGCAGCACCAGGATATCAAGAGCAGCCATCCCTCACAGTAACAAGGTAGATCTAGTACCATTACAAACTCTCTCAGCCCTTTGTAACAGGAAACTACAGCCTTGATGTCTTCCAAAAGGTTATTCACCTAAAAGACATGGGACAATTGCTAGGGGAGGAGACCCTCAGGTAAGTGTGACAGTAGAAGGACATCATCACTAGGTGGGGACTAAAGCACATACTGTAGCCTCAAAGGATTTCCTTGAGCCTGGATCTTGGACCGGTGAGGACTCTCCCTAGTGCTGCACTGTGGTCCATTCCTCGTTCCAGGACCAGGCACAGCTGCCCAGCAGAACAGAGATCAAACAGCAACTAGCACAGAGCTGGGCTCAAGCACTGCTATTGACCTTGCAGCAGGATAAAACAGGACCAGGCCTGACTGTGGGGTGATGATGCTCATGCACAGCACCTGGCTCATCCAAACCACATGGACTACAGGAAAGGTCTTACACCACTGACAGGACAGTTCATAGGAAGCAGGATTTTATTCATGAGCTGCTGTATCCCACATTCCCTGACACCCATACAGTGAGACAAGACTGTGATACTACTGCAGAGTAGCAGTGCTATTCAAGACCTGTTACTCTCCAAAAGGGAGTATTTTGTTCTTTTTTTTTTTTTTTCTAAAACTAACTGCATTTCTTTCAGCAGAGACACAGAAAATTCGTTTGACTTCTGTTTACACTTTCTGTCAACATAGGGTCAGTCCTTTGTGCTTTGTGCTTTGGGTTTTCACACAGTCCAGGGAAATGCCTGCATGTTTTGTTTATTTTAAAATGAGAAATTTTTTTCCCCTATCAGGCTTAGTATTTTTTACAGCTTATTTATGCAAGATGTTAACGAAGGGTGAGATTTAAGCTGACAATGTCTCCTTAAGTTAAGACCAGTTAATTCTACAGTCTAATAAACTTCAACATTCCTATAAATATATGAACTTCTCCTTCATGCCAGGACTAGCTTGACTTTGGCAGTCTTCGAGAGAAGGTCATCAGGTCCCTTTACAAAGCTGATATAGGAAAGGAGAGCCATCCAAAACCTGGACCACACTTTGAAGGGGATCTTACTAATGTGGTGAAAAGGAGCTGCTTTCCAGCTAGTATCAGTATGAATGTCTCCTCCTCTCTTGCCAATACAATCACAGTAATACTAGTAATATCATTCTTTAGATGGAGATACTTCTGCAGGTCAACAGGGAGACTATGCTAAAAAAAAAAAAAAAAAAAAAAAAGTGGCCTAAAAGCTAGTGAGAATATGACTGATTGGGCAGACTGAGTTCCTAAGATACCGCTGCTGTTTAAATATGCCTGAAGAGAAACTTGCCAGGGAGTTCCTGTATGCTGCTTTAATGTTAAGAGACTCTTTTATTTCACTGCCATCATCACTAGCAATGGCATTATTGCATTCATCCTTCATCCATGGATCTTGCACAGAGGAAGAAACTGAGACAGATGGGTCAGGCAAGGCCAGCATCAGCAGTGTAAACAACCTAAGCACGTTGTGTCCTCGCTCTGTTCTCCATCTGCCTGGTACACTCCGTGCCTCAGGTAAGAGCAAAGAGGGGCCTGAATTGGTTATAGGGTGCATTGCCTTTCTTTGCATCAAGTCACATGGAGCAGAAAGGCTGCCATTGCCTGTTATTTCTTGCCAGGTAAATACTGAGATGCTATCCTTGGTTATTTGGGCATAAACTGTTCAGATGATGGTGCCCTTTGGCTGAGTCCTAATGTTTTTGCATTCAAATCTGTCATTCCAGTCTAAATCTTATGTGCAGCTGCCTACTTCAGAATGAGTAGTCTATTCTAACTTTCCAGAAAAAAAAAAAACAACAAACTATTCACATCCTTTAAAAACATCCAAGCTATTTGCACTGCCAAGGTCTTTCCCTGTCTCCTTGACATCTCTTCCTGCATTGGGATGTAGGATGAAATTCTCCGCTCCTTAGAAAGGACTAGAAAGAGCTAAAATGCAAAGAGAGGAAGGGGAGTTGTTTCTCACTGCTTTAAAGCTGTGTCCCCCAAGTGTCCATAATTTGTCCTCAGATCTGTCCTTGCTCTTTGCTTCCAGTACCTTCTGGCTTTAGCAGAGCTCTGCTGGAGAGCTTCCAATCATTTACAGGAATAAAAAGTTTAAAAATAAAACAGGAGCTTTGATCAAGGAAGAAGTTCAGCTAGGAAGGAAAAAGGGAAACACAAGCATTGACAACTCAGGCGGAAAGCAAGGCAAAAGCAGGTTCATTATGAGCTTACAGACATTTCCATGCCTGCTTGCAAAGCCAAAACCCTCCCTGCTGCTCATTCTTCTTCAAAATGCTCTGCACTAACAATGAAAAAAAAATGTTTTGTTTTCACGTCTGGCTTTCCTCCATGTGCCAGCATTCTTTGCTTTTTCAATTGCAAAATGTTATTTTGCAGGAGCCTTCAGTGGTACTAAACTCTCTGCGTGTGTGTTCACGTGTATGTGTATACACACATGCACCTACAAGCACCAGTTCTTCAATTTGTGTTTATTCATAGCCAATTCTCCCTCCATCTCCTCCATATATTTGTGTCTTAGTTTGCCACAGCCATGCCAGCTGCTGCTAATGGAGAGATGTCTTCACTGTTTTTCTATTATAAAGGAGGTAAACAAGCCGATATGAAAAGTTAGACCACCAGCCTCCTCCAGATTTTTCATTATACACACAACCTCACACATTTTGGATGACATAATCACAAAATCCTCCCTCAAATTCTAAACATCCAAAGCAACCTCCATGCAAGCACCTTGTTTGTGTTTGTGAAAAAGACTGAAAAACCCTACTCCATACATGCAGTCTGCTTCATTCAGGACCTCCAAAATGCTCAGGGCATGGTCTAAAATGCAGACAGGGTGAAGAACAGAGCAGCTCTGGAGAGTGCATTTCCAGTAGTTGGGGCGTTTGTACTGCATCCACTACGTGGGGAACGGGTCAGCTGGCTGTTGGTGAGAAGGTGGAGAATGTCTACAGAACAGGTCTGACGGAGAAACCTTCAAGCAACAGGTAGAAGTCCTCCTATCAGTATATATTATTAACAACAAAAAAAGAACCAAAGTTATTGTAATTCTAATCATATTTTCTTGGCTTAAACTAAAAATCTCCAAATGAACTCTGAGTGCCCCATCTTGAGCCCTTAAATTTTTAAGAAAAGGCAACACAATAAAATCACTGATACATCAATTACAAGCACAAGTGAATCAAAGATTTCTTCAAAGTCATAAAACTACAGGGCTCATGTGACTAATTCTTTTGTTTGTTACATTTTCAGATCTTGTTTTGATATTGAAAGGAAAAAAGCACATATAATCCAAAATGAACACACTAGCCTTCAGAGTTCCAGTCTTGAGACACTGGAAGGCTCCCTGGAAGGATGTCCTTCTTCAAATTCAAATACATGATTTGACCTGTGATTTTTTTTCTTTTTGTTTTTTTTATATTATAATGAGAAACCTAAGTTACAAGAAAGCAAAATTACAGCAAAAATATCAATGAAAGCAACTACAAATGCTGGAAACACAAGTGTTTCTGAGCAATTCCATGTTTCCATTATGACAATTACCTTTATACCTGAAAGTGAATTCTTTCTACTCCATATGCAAATTAAATTAATAAAAGTGGCATGTGTCAGCTCTGTACTATGTATTTTGGGAAAATGTTAATTATTGTGGAAGAATAATCTACTCACATAGTTCGATATTTACTATTTTAAAATTACTGCATACGGATAAAGGGACCTGTTACATGCATAGAGCTCTTTTCAATCCAGAAATGACTACTAGATCGTTTATTTCAATCAGCTATAAAATAAAAGTCTGTCAAGCCTGCTTCAACCCAACAACTTACATTTTGCTATGGTACACCTTGCAGCAAGGCATCACATTCTTCCTTGAAAAGTTCAAGAGCCTGTCAGTTTATCCCAGTAGTTAATCACTCTCCTTCTTAAAAACACGTGCACTGTTTCCCAAACGAACTCAACTCTTTCTCTCTCAAATGGAGTTTGCCTGGCTTTGACTTCCAGCCTTTGCTTTTTGTTATGCTTCTCTCTGCAAGATTAAAGGACCTTTTTGAGAACCCAGAATTTTCTTCTCATACAAGTACTTGTGCAATTCACTCATCTAGTCACCCCTCTGTGCAGTAAAGCTAAACAAATGGAGTTCTGGAAGTCCTTCACTGGAAGATGTATCTTGCAGTTTTCCAGTCATGCTTTGCAACTGTCCCGGTTTCAGCTGAGGTGGAGCTAATTTTCCTCCCAGTAGCTGCTGTGGTTTGTATTTAGTATGGAATTTGGTATGTGAAGAATGTTGATAATACACTGGTGTTATTAGCTTTTGCTAAAGAAATCAAGGACTTTTTCAGCTTCTCAGGTTTTGCTGATGTGCAGGTGCAAGAAGCTGGGAGGAGTACAGCCAGTACATTTGACTCAACCTGGCCAAAGGAAGTATTCCGTGCCGTAAATGTTATGCTCATTATGTAAGGGGGAGTTGGCCGATGGAGAGCTCTCTTTCTCTCTTTCTCTCTCGGGACTGTTCCAAGATCGCTCCCAGTTCCATCCTGTGATCACTGTGCAAGACGGGCTGTATTGGTCTTTGGGTGGTGAGAAATTGTGTATTTCTATATTTTTTTATCTTTATATTTTATTATCAACATATATTATTATTATTATTATTTCCTTTGTTGTCCTCGTAAATTGTCTTTATCTCAACCCACGAGTTTTCCTTTCTTCCCAGTTCTCTACCCTATTTCCCTGGGGAGAGGGAGCGAGTGGTTGTGTGGTACTTGGTTGCTGACTGGGGTTAAACCACAACAGCAACATTTTCTCCACTTTTTCTATGTCATTCTTGAAGTGTACACAGGGGAATCAAGCATGCCATAACAATCACCTGAGTATGAAGCCATTATAATGTTCTATATGTCAATAAACTGCCACCTATTTTAAAACTGACAGAACCAAGGCACCGAACAGGATTGGCCCAACTCTTCAAAGAGCAAGTGTTAGAATCAGGATACAAATACAAGAATAATCTGCTCACAGAACTAATTCCCATGCCCTACATATGCCTAAAACTCGTGCCTTTACTACAGCAGCTACCAAGTAATCTGGTTCAGTGATTCTTTCACTTCCCGTCTCCTCAGCACTTGCACCTTCCTGCCCTCCAAAGCAGCATGAAACACACTACCCTGTCACATTCGTCCTCATGCCTAGACCCCACCAGTTTCAGTTATCTCTATCTAATCAAGAGACAACCTCAAAATACAATGAGAACAGACCGCTTTCAAGCAGATTTAAATGGCAGTCATTCAAATCTCACCCTTATCTGGATTTACATACAGTACAGAGGAAGTTTTCCTAATTAAAAACCAACCAAACAAAACCAAAACCCCCAACTAAGCAACTTAAAATTCAAATATCAGAAAAATACCAATTAGGATGGAGTAAATTGTGAATGGGAAAACTCCAGTCTAACTAATTATCCATTATAAATAAAAGTGAGGTAGTCACAAAACACCTAATGGACTGTCATTAGACACAACTCGAGATTAAAGTTACAAGGAAATTGCACAATTACATGCAGTCCTGTTTGTTGCCTTTATGTGACCATCCACAGCCTGGTCACATTCACGTACTGTTTCTGTTTGGATCAGGTGGCCTCCAGAGGAGACTGGAGATCTGCTAGAGGAAGGTCTCACGGCTGAGGGACACCACCCAGTTCATGCACAAAGGGAGTTACAGAGGGTCCCAAATGTGGCATTTCAGATTCCTAGGGCAATCACTCGTGATTTTCCATGTCTTTCCTTTGGCAGAAAAAAATATTAAAAGGGAACAGTGCCCTGGTGCAGGAATAGCCAGTACATCCACCCACTGCATTGTTGCTCTCCAGCTTTCCAACAGAAATGCTCACATCAAACAGAATTAGTTGGCAGCTAAGTATGTACATGCCAGTTTTAATGTATTAATTCACCAAGCTGAGCAGCCCTAATACCAGGGGTTTTGTTTGGTATTAAAAAAAAAAAATTGACCAAGTTTTCATTCCATAACCAACAAAACAAGAATGTACATAACACTCTCACTACCTTTTTGCTACAGGCACTCAGAGCCTGCATTGCTATTTGTGGCTGCAGTCCAGAAATTGCTCCTACTGCATCCAACTCCACAGAGAGATGATATTCAATTTTCTTTCAGCTCACCCTGTTGGATTCGTTACTTATAGCTACGGTAATTGCTGTGCAAAATCTAGAGGAGATTTTGCTTCCCTAGAGGTCTACTCTATCCTTTCCCCCCCCATCCTCCCCCACACCTACATCTCTCTGGCACACAGAGAACATGGTTGAATCCTGTGATTTAGAAAAGGTTATGAAATGGGCTGTAGGGGTGTTTTTTGTGGAAGTGCATCTAAGTGGTGGAGAGAAAAACATTTAGAAAATCATTAGTTTCCTCTTCCTTCTAGAAGTCACGGGGTCATACTTAGCAAAGAATCTTGGGAGTTCACTACTTGCGCTCCAGGACATCTTTGTAAGGCAGGACAAGCCATAGGAATTCAACCTTCTGCCAAACAATATGTGAGAAATATTTCCTTATGGGGGTTCAGAGGAAAAAATAAAGCACAGAGAAGAATGTGTCACCGCAACATGCCATTCAGCCTCTAAGAAGCAAAAAATGACCAGTTAAAAAGATAATGTCATGACAATAATGATGTGCTGGAATGCCTCATTTTCAGTTGAAAAATCTGCATTAAGACCTCAGCCTGGATGTTCTGGCCTTGTTTGTACTTGTTTACAGGGTTCAATAATCATAATGCTTCCTGGAAGAAAACAACATTTCACAGAAATACGTTTGAAATTGTCTCCCCAAATAACTGCCTCCAGCCTAGGGAAGAAGCCATATATCCTTACTCAGTGTGCACTACCAACCCACATAAAAGCCTCTGCAGAGCTTATGGCATGCACATGAGTGAGGGCTTGTATCTCCCTCTCCAATGGTGTTGCACTGGTTTTCCCACTTGAAGAGGTGAGATGTTGCCCAAAGGCACTCCAGGCATACTGGAAACAGAAATGAGACTGAAATCTAATTACTTTTGCCATGTTCCTTTCAGAACAAACAGGCCAATGCTACTGAGCTGCCTACACTGGAAGTCTGTGCATAGGCGCTGCTCCAGCCGCCACGTTACACCTTGCCAGGAAGCGAAGCTACTGTTTACAATACCGTGTTTGAAAATATGCTGGCTACCAAACTCCTAAACTTGGAGCCAAACGTTAGGGGTACATCCTCTATAGGCACTCCACACACCAGAGGAAACCCTGATCTGTTACCATAGTTGTGTTAGATCAAGTGATAGAAGCCTAGGACAGCTGCACTGTGGGAAAAATGGCATGTTCTCCTAAAACTAAGGGCTGTGGCTATGCAAGTTGATCCATGGTTTAATCAGGATTACACAAGTAACCTGTCCTCTTGCATTCACAGTGTTCAACTACACAATTTCAGTGTTCTTTGAAAAGCTGCTGGTTTTGTCCCAAGGGCACAGCTATCACCTCAGAACCAACTGTCTGTGCTTTACCTGTTGGCCAGGATTAAACTCTATTTCCACTTAGGCCAGCTGGTGTCATGTGGATGCAATATATTTTCTCTGTCTCAAAATTAGCTCATCATTGCACTTTCCAGTAATTAGCAGACTGACTAAGTAGAAGAGACCAGACCTACATGGACTGTGGAGATTAAACTAATTACTGCTCCTAAGAAAATTCCTTAAACTTCCCCCTCCCAAAAGGCAGGCTTGCACAATTATGTATGACTGTCACTTTTTCTAGTTAATCGTCTTCCATGGCACTAGCAAGAGGACATCTCTTACCAGCATTACATCCACACTGTAAAATAAAAAGAGACGAGTGGTGGTGCGTGAGAGAATTATCATTAGTGCAAGGTGGGTATTATTTTCTGATTTTTATACATTTCACACACAGAGTCACACAGTAGCTGGCAGCCAAATTACTCCAGGAGTATTATTCTGGGGCTTACGGTTAAATAAAGAGAGTTTTGGAGGTCTCCCCAAGAAGCTTCAGAGAGGTTCTAATGAGATCTGATCAGCCAGAACCAAAAAAGAGAGGCTATCAGAGGATACAACAGTCAGAAAATACATTGCCTAGTAAAGATATATGCAAGTGTTCCAGGTTCACCTTACCTGTAAAATCACTGCAGACAGCTTTTGAAAAAATAAAATTTGTCCCACAAAAAAGCCTGGCCCATGTCAGACTTTGTTTCTTCTGTAAGAACAATAAAAGACAGGTCATAGCATTGTAAATGTATTCATCCTTCCCTCCAGAAAGTTAGATATAATTAAAAAAAAAGAAGAAACTCTTTATTGTGTATATTGTAAAGACAATTTCTAAGAACTGCCACGTTTTAACCTAATTTATTTCTATGGTCCTTAACCATAAGTTAGGCTATCTGCCATCCCACCAGTGATCTTTATTCAGCCTGAAATACTCCAAAGCCTCCAGGAATTTATGGTTGTTGTTTTGTATTTAGTTTTTAATCTATCATTTAAGCTGCAAGGTGGCTGTGAAAACAGAGAAGTTACATTTCTACTTACAGGTACAAACTGCTTAAAGATGTCGCAGCACTTCCCATACATTCATAACTGCTGTCAGGTAGATATGATTTACAAGTGACATGAAGTTCATTCTCTCTCTTCCCTTCAACTAAAACTAAGTATGTGAGAAAAATTAGCATACCTCAATGGATGATTGCTGCATGGTTCGCTACGGGTTGTTGCAGTTAAATTGAAAAAGCTCAGACTTAACTCAAATTTCCACACGATAATTGAGAAAGTAAACAATATTGATTTTAGCTCAGTATCTTCTTTCCATCAAGCACAGAGAGAAGTGAGACTTGAAACGTTCTGACCAAATCAATTTCATGTAATTATCCTTGAAATATCTCTTTGCCATCATGATTGTATTATGATAGTGGGAAAACAGGACTGCAAACCCAAAGCATATTACAGAAAAATATGGTCATGCAATGCAGATATTTCCATCACAAGTAGATACAGCATCCGTGCACAAACTTTTTAACAGCTACATAGTTATCTCATCAACCTGTCAGTTGTCTCCAGAATAGTGTCACAAATACCCTTAGAAATAGTACAAAAATATCTACAGAGAGCATTTCCAAAAATTGAGGCCTCACTTGTCAAATTTGCCATGTCTCATAAATAAATACTTTTGCACACCTCTTTAAATATGTATAAGACAATAATCTATATGTCCCTCGTTCTGACCTTGAGAGGAAGCCAGTAGTGTCACAGAGCATTATTTTTGTGGCAACTAAGCCTTACATAACTGTGTGTAAGCAACTTTCCTGGTGAGCAAGTTTTTTTTCTTTTTTTTTTTAAAGGAAAAAAACCAGAAAATTTAAGTTGCGCTTCTCAGAGAAAGTCAGAAAAAAATCTTCCCTGATCATGTCAAAATTTTTGTCTAAATTAACTATTTCCCTAATCTAAATAAAGTGTGCAGAAATGAATAAACACCTTCTGAGATATCCATGATGTAACAAAATACACAAGAGTGATGTTTCTGAAGGTGACATGGAGAAGAATTTATTTTGAGTTTCTGAAAGCTTTTGATAATGATCTTCACAGAACATTTTTCAGAAACGTCAGTCAGTCAAGCCTCTTCTCATTAGGTCACAGTATGGGACAGAAGCAGGAGAGTAACAGAAACCGAACAGATAAATAGCTGGCTTCTTCAACTTGAGCAAAGTCAACAGCAAGGCACACCAGGATGGTTGCAGAGACAAAAGGTAGTTCATATCCTTATTAGTGAATCATGAAGATCATCAAAATAAGTTTTTGCATGACATCAATGTTTCCTAGTTGTTAAACACTGTAAGAAGCTTTAGAAAAAAACATACTGTATTAAAGAGCTGAGCAGTAAAGTGGCAGAAAACGTTCTTCTTTATATACATTTATAGTAATTAGAGCACTAGCAAAGAACAAGCACTCTTCCCACACATGTTAGTGCACTTGGGATTTTTCTGACAATCTTCAAGACATGACTGTGATAACAGTGGCAGGTCAATTAGAACGTTTCAGTTGTCTTCAGACAATGTTGCAGCAGCAGATGAACACAACTTTAGCCTGAAAGCAATTGGGACGCTTAAGTTGGATAAGAGCACAATCAATGCAGTATCAAAACCAGTGACATGAGCAATGAAAGGGATGTCACAAAACATGTTCATAGGGTTTGTAATAATGAGCTAGCCTTCACTCGAAGAGTGAGATAAAAATATGTGAGCAAATAGGAAGGTGAACAAGTACCATTTTTAATCTTTCTGGATTTACTGGATTAGAACATGTTCATACCAAGACGGTACAGACAGTGGAAGAGCAGTAAATAAACAAAGGAAAGAAGTCATAGGAAGTCCATCAGCAGAAAAAGAAGCCTCTGACTGAGCACAGTACAGGCCTGAATGGCAGGGATAATGCTTCCAATGGGAGCTGCCGGCATTTTGTTCAATAGGAAATAAGAACGTTGGTGTTGTGAGAAACACGTTAGGGCTCTACAAACATTCAAGACAAAAGAGGTAACCAAGAGAAAAGCAAGTCAGTATAATCTGGAGTCCCACAAGCTGCCACCAACTCAGATAAGTAATACTGAACTCAACTTGCAGAGGAAACAGCACTTGTAAAAACAAGCCAGACAACTAGAGTACCCTGTAAAGTTGTCATCAAACAGGGACACATCTGGAGAATCAGGTGACAACCCAAGATGAAAGATAAAGGGCTCTAAGACTCAAAAAGGTCTCAAACAAGCAACAGCCAGATCTGGTGAACTTGTAAACAAAGAGAAGCAATGTTGCTATTGCAGGAAAGCCTAACTGATCCATGGAAAGCAAGATAAGTATAATTATTCCTATTTTGCAGACGGGAAAAAAAAACCCCAAACCCAAATCCTGCACATGAAATCATTTCATCAGCATCACTTAGCAAGGCAGTGGCAGAAATGGAAATTAAATTTGAGTTGGAGGAATCCTAGTGAGCCAACAAATACAGAGATGTATGCCATGCTGCCACCTTCAAATGCTTTAAAACATCATTGAGCTAATGTAGAATGGTTTTTGATTCCTTAACCTACATAACGGGATGCAATTTACAACTGCCATTATCTAGGTGTCCTAGGTCACTTTCAAGCATAATTTCAAATCTTATTTTTTTGTTTTCAGCTTCTGATGGTTTAAAAAAAAAAAACAAAAAAAAAACCAAGGAAAAAAAACATAAACAAACAATCACTGTGACATAACAATCACAAGAATGGGTGACAACACCTGCCTTATGAACGGAAGAAATGAAATTGCTTGGCTGGATCTTTCCTTATTGACTTTTTTTTTACTGTGGATCTGCTACATTCTACTTGCAAGACTATCTCTATTTCTGTCAACTCTATTACAGAGATTTTGTACATACCAGATTTTTTTTTGTATTATAAGGTCACAAACTCAATCTCCTTCTGTGACCTCAAAGAGCAGTTTCACAAACCCTCAAAGGCCTCGCCCATTCCAAGCTACTGTTGCTTTTGAAAAGGAGTATCAAATGTTATCTCATAGCATTCCTCCAGGCATCCAAATCTTCCTCTTGTGCAGAAGTGGAAGGATGAGGACTGACCACTCTTTCTTGTGGATACAATCCTGTAGGCATGGACTAACTCAAACTCACATCTCCTCTCCTCTCCCTCTCCCATCAGCACCTCTTATATATTCCCAGTCATAGGATATAGTAGTTGTTACATGGATCTACACCACCTTCCCTCCCCTCCTGTTCCCAGCAGTGACATAAGTGCATCCAGCCCTCTATATTTATTGAAATGCACTTAAATATTGCATTTGGTTCTACAATACAAAAACATATCACAATTTATGACATTTTTTGCTTGGGACTTAATATTGGTTCCAGAAAACTCAACACAGCCAACCATTCCGTTCTAACTCCTCTAGCCTGTAATAGAGAAAAAAATTTCCCCTACTGTATCAAACAGAGAATTGCAAAAGGCAGGTTTCTTTCCAGGAAGGTGCCTTCTAGGCAATGGTCAGTTTATGCTGCTGCCACAGATATGAGGCAGCTGCTCCCCTAAGAAGACTGGCATATATGACTAGCCCAGACACACCCTGTAAACTACTCAATGCTTCATACTTATTTGAAGTTGACATTTCATAGAATCATAGAATCATAGAATGGTTAGTGTTGGAAGGGACCTTCAAAGGTCATCTAGTCCAACCCCCCTGCAAGGAGCAGGGACATCCCCCACTAGATCAGGTCGCTCAGAGCCCCATCCAGCCTGGCCTTGAATGTTTCCAGGGATGGGGCATCCACCACCTCTCTGGGCAACCTGTTCCAGTGATCTACAACTCTCATGGTGAAAAATTTCTTCCTAATGTCCAATCTAAATCTACCCCCCTCTATTTTAAAACCATTACCCCTTGTCCTATCACAGCAGGCCCTACTGAACAGTCTCTCCCCATCTTTCTTGTAGGCCCCCTTGAGGTACTGGAAGACCGCTATCAGGTCTCCCCGGAGCCTCCTCTTCTCCAGGCTGAACAGCCCCAACTCTCTCAGCCTTTCTTCATAGGAGAGGTGCTCCATCCCTCTTATCATCTTTGTGGCCCTCCTCTGGACCTTCTCCATCTGGTCCATGTCCTTCTTATGTTGGGGGCTCCAGAACTG
>JAAGAY010007431.1:0-10219 GCA_011801015.1 Ardeotis arabs
TTTTCTTTATGCTGCCATGAAATATTTCAGGTTGCTACAAAGAAAGAAATGCAGGAAGGATGAAAACAGACTGTTCTCTCCACATGACCAGATCCCAGCAACTTACTTGTCCCGTGTATGAGCCTGTGATATCTAGGTGATTTTTTACTGTTTGTGCCAATTGGCCTACCTTAGAGAAGGCAACATGACACCAATGCACAGAGCATGTACAATAAAAACCATGAGCCCTCATTCTCCGAGCTCCTTACAGATTTCTGGTAAAGGAGATTAGTCGGCGGCAGACAGGCTACTGGCTCCGCGGTCCACTGGGCCACCAATCTTCTGCTTGCCAAGAAAAGAATTGTTTCCATCAACCTGCTTTACTGAAGATCTCAAAAACTTACTGTTTAATTTTGAATCACTATCAGACTGGATTGGTCTCCTTCGTCCCACCTGCTATGGGACTGAGTACCAGAGGACTGCCAGTGAGCTTCATTCCCTGAAGGATTTAATGTTGCTGCCGTAGGTTCGAGCCAGCAGACCTTGATTTTTTTTTTCAACATATGGCTTTAGAGGCCTTAAAATGGCCCGTGAGCTCAGTTTGTCCTTCTGTCTTTCCGAATAGGATCAAACAGCCAAGCTGCAGGAAAGCCTCAGCCAACTTTTTCCTTTCTAAAACCATAGATTCCCATTAAAAATCGCTGCCTTTCATGGCATTTAGGGCTCAGCCAATATTTCTGATTCTCCACTACCTTTTAATTTGAGTTCCCTGAACAGCGTTTGTTCTTCAAGGCTGGAATGTGATACTGTATTACTGGAAAAGATAGAAGTGCAGATTGTTATTTAAACTAAGGGCCTCACTTTGCCAATAAACATAAAAGTATGTTAAAGTGGATACAAATACAATGCAGATGCCCAGGAAAGGCATTTTATATTGTCAGAGCAAAGGGATGAGGCCTTTGTAGGTAGGGTTGGTGAGTCTCTCAGATTTATAGTAATTTGATTCTTTTCCTTTAAAGCCCCAAGTCCTGGCATCATATGAACATGAAAGAAACTCAGCTTTCAAAAAAGGTTCATTTCTAGCTTTTGTGTTTGCAGGATATCATTTCCCAAAAGGACCTTAGGAGCCAAGTTGTCCATTACAGTATGATTATAATTAGTTTATGATTAGGAACAACAATATAGCATGGTTTTTTGTGTTATATCAGAAAAAAAAACCCAAACATATTGAAAATAGCTGAAAATATTTGCTTGTGTAGTGGCCTTAAACAAAAATCACAGTGAAGGCAATGTATTATTTGTGAGGTAGATATATAATTTTGAACTGTGCAATTTTTCTAAAATATGGGTGCTGAACGTTAATTATAGTGATTCTTTTCTAACAGGCTAAAATACGTCTCAGATTACATCCCAGGCAATGAGCTGGAGAGGAAGAGAAGTTCAAACCTACAGAAACAGAACCCATGCTGCTTACTTGCTGTTTACTGTTTTCTCAGAGAAAAGGGATGGTAAGTAATTTGGAAAGACCAAGAAGATGGTAGAGGAAAACCAGGAGCCCTGGCACTGTCCTTTCCACTGGTTGAAGGATCATAACCTGCTGCCGGTACACTCCAGAGGTAAACTCCTACAGACTGCCCAGACTGCAGCCCTTAGTATGTTGTTATTCCTGATTTGATACCCAAAAGTACAATACAAACTTTGCCTTTTCCAGCTCAAGTGTATTTGTACTTTTTATACGACAAGCATATTTTTAAACTGCTCTGTAGGAATGGACAGATGTGGCAGATTTTTTAATAAAAGTTTATGGATCTGTATTACTGCAGACTACGGGAGCTGTAACCTGGCACTGTGTCCTAGTCGTCATGCCATGGGATGGTTACATATGACAGTGAAGAGAAGAACTAAAAAATTTTTAAAATATTTTTTTTTAAATTAAACAATTAAAAAATTAAAAATTTTAAAAGGCAGCAGGAGATGTTTCTGAACTTAGAGTGAAAACTCTGTTTAGCGTAATCCTTCCTCTAAGATGCTATAGAGTCTAGATACTGTGGTGCCTGATTCTCTTCTCTGTTATTCCTATTTGTATGATGCAATTTTCTGGCCAGCCGAGCCTGACTTGGGCATCCAGCCGGGCTGGGAGTGGACAGTCCATGCTGGAGTGCTGCTGGACGCAGAGAAGCGAGCGCTAGCTCTTACCTTCCCTGCTATTTCCTGGCATGCAGCCTGTTCCCATGACATTATCTGAAGCTGGTCATGGAGGTTTACGGTTTATTTTTATAGCAATATTTTCAAGCAATTATCTTCCAACTTGGAGCTGTAGACCTTTATACTCTCAATCTAGCACGGGCTTGTTTCTGCAAATCCACTTGTTTAAGATTTCCCTCATGTGTGCACACTAAATACATTGTTAACCTTGACAAGCAGTTAAACACTTAACCAGCACTGCAAAATTTCAGCTCATTTTCAAGTGTTGTAAACCTTCATTTCTCCTGTCTGTTCTGTAAGCCTGGCATGGTAAGGCAATAAAGAAAGGAATAAAACAGCTAGAGCCAGTGACTTGACTGGTTTAAATCAGGGTAGCTCCACAAAGTCAATGTGGCTATAGAGAGATACACCCACTCTGAATCTGGCTTTATGTAAAAAAAAATCTCAGTACTCACTGGCTTTCATAAGTCTACCTGTATTTTATTTTTTTTTCTTATTGTTTCTGCTGGGGAGAGATTGTTTTGTTTTGAAAAGACTGTTGAGAGCTTATTAATCCATATTGATTCTGGTGTGTTTGAGTTGGCATAGACGCCTCGCATAAATGCAATTATCTTATGCTAAAAAAATCCATTAGAGATCACACTGGCCAGTGAGTGTTACATCTTCACAAGGGACTAAAGATCCAGGCTTTGATTCTGTATTGCACTACTATGTTTTACGGGTAGCGTTATTCAAATGACTGGATTTGAGATGCAGAAGAATAATCTGAAGATGCAGTGAGACAGACCCTCCTCACTGCGTGTGGTACCCAAAATGTAACACGCATGTCGCATGCTCATCATAGGTGAGTTCTGGAGCCTGAGTTTCTGCATCTGGAAAAGAAAAAGGGAAGAAGTTGCTGCAGTGGTTATTGCACAAGTGAAAGACCAAACAGAGCATATGAGGATCAAAAATGAGGCAGGAAAAACACAAACTTAAACACTCTGCATGCAAAGATTAATTACATAAAATAAAAGCTGGAAGAAATAAAAGAGCCAAGCAAGGCAGGAAATTTCTAAAAATGTTGCTGTTGACACTAAAGAAAGACAGAGAATATTCTGCCTGCAGCTGCAATACAGCTGTCACATCCAAACAAATTAAAACCCTCTGAGGGCTGAAAAACACAATGAACTGCAACATTATTTAAGTGAAGCTGTCTCTTTTCTCTGCATCCCAAGACGAATACTTATTTTGAGTGTGAAAAGGCAGCTTGCAAGCACCCAGTGGCACAAAATATCTTTCTAGGTCCAGGGAAGCTTAAGATCTGCTTTTGCAGGTGTTAAAATGCATGTTCTTACTGTCCTGCTGCCACTGTATCGGTAAGACTTCTGCCCTGTTTTTCCAACTCCTTTTTGAGATTCCTGATGGCAGATTGTGAGACTCCTGATTTCAGCGGCCTAAGCAATCAGAAGGTGCACATACACACTTTCAAACGAGCACTGCAATACTTCCTAGCAGTCTGGCTTGTTTGCTGCTTGATGTTTCAGAAGGTACTGTACAAAAAGAGCAGCTGGGACCCTGCATGCTGCTAGCGGTTCACTCCTAGGAACCCCCAGCCTCCCAATCCCGTCTCAGTTGCACTAGGTTACCGAGAAAGTTTTGCATTCGTTATAAGGTGCTTATGCTGATTCACAAAGCCATTGAAAAGCAGAGCCCAAGTTACCTTTCTGAGTTAGTGACTCTTTACTCCACTGGTCACAGGCTGAGGTCAACAGATACAGGTCTCTGTGCATCTTCAATACTGAAATGTGTCACTTTGGGTGGTCGCTCTTTCAGCCATTGTGCACGTGGCCCCGCTGCCTCCTGACAGTACCGGCGCTGCTACCTTCCCTGCGGCTAAAGTCCAAGCGCAAGACACAGTTGTGCTCGTCGGCCGTTAGCTGGATGCAAATCATCGGGATTTCTGAAGAATCATTGCTAACGCTGCTTTTTCAATCATTTCCCTTTTGTTTTTTAAGATGTGTCCGCGAGACAAGGGACTAAAAAGAGTGTTTTCTTTTTCCCCCCTCTCATTCAATTTTTATTTTCTGTTTGCAAACGTAATTCCCTCTGCAGTACAGCAGGATAGCATACATAATTTAACTATGTGAGCACAGCCAAACATTTTCCTGTGCTAAAGAAAATATTTATTATTGACCAGAGCACAGAATAGCTTTACAAAGCACTTCTTTGATGAAATACATAAAATAAACCAGCTGCTGCTGTAAAGGAACATAAAATATTTATCAAATTAAATATGGATAGTGCAATCTGATGCTGACCGTCCAACCTTAAATGCCTACTAAATCAACGCAACAGATCAGAATTCACAGAAGAAGTCAGCCTTCTAAAGCCAGTACTATTAATCATTACTTTAAGTCATGTAAATCTGTTTGATGTTGACCATAATACAGAAAATTATGTGAGCTGGAATTTTAACTGTATTGTTAATCAATGGATGTTTTTGCTGACTGTGTGAGGAACAAGGAAAGAAAGCATATTATAAAAAAAAAAAAAAGAAAAAACAATGATTGGAATGTGTCTGCTCCAGAAATAGTAAAGTAGCTTTATTTCACTGATGTACCAAATTCCATCATATGAAAACTATTATACAAAGGTTACTCATTATAAAAGGTATACCACAAAATGTCATGGTAATAGGGTGTTGTCATGGGATAAATATATCTCACTTTGAAAAATTCTCCATAAATGCCTCAGTCACCACAACTTCCATTTAGCTGCAGAGGGCTGGCAGGAATATTTTGTTTTAAAATTAATCATCCACTGTTCTTCCTTCCTGTCAGTAGGCTTAAGCACTGCAATATGAGGGAGAAAATCTTGGAACTGTTTTTTATATTCATCCAGTACCCAAGACCAGAGGCAGGAAGGGATATTCCCAAACCTGATTTTGGGAATAACATGCCTTTGAGAATTTCAGTGAGAGCTCTCAGCTGCAGTACCCAAAAAGTAAACTGCTCTGAATCTAACAGAACTGACCACTAAGTATATACAGTGGTTAGTACTTGCCCTGCAAAAGGCTGAGAGATTATCAGAGATGAGACGGCCAGAGTTATTAATTCCACGTATTTTAATTTAGAAAGGAGTCAGCACACAATCAATCAACAGAGGAGTTATAAGATGATTCAGCTGAGTTTAAAACTGTATGTGTGGAGCTGACTAAAGACTCCTAAGGAAAACAGCTGATGTACAACCTTACCCTGGGATCAGCTTGAAAAGGAGGGCAGAGATGGGGAGGGTCAGCAGTCATTTATTCACTATTAGTTATTGTATGTTCTTCCAGCCCCTTGGCTTTCTGTCCTCCCTTTTTCACTGAGCCTGTGTGTTCAGGATTTGTCTGATGCCTCAGCCAGCTCCCCCTCTGACAAGCTGGCCAGGGGATTTACTGGCTGTTTTTGTAGGAAGAGAGGCAGACACGGACTCTGCCCTGCTCCTGCATCCGCGGGGATTCAGGCCGCTTTCCAGCGCACACCACTCCTGCCCACAATAACCTCAAGGGTTACTCCGAATCATCACACACATCCACTCAAAGTCAAAAAAAAAACCCCAAAAAGTGTGTCTGTGAGTGTTCGTAAGCGTTAACTTCTCACAAGGCAGAGGTCGTGTGCTCAGCAGCTGAATGCCAGTGTGGAGCTGCGCTGGGCGAAGAGGATGCTGACAAGTGGGACTGAAGTGGTGTGAAAGCAAATTGGATTTTCCTACGTTGTTCATTTCTGCCCAGCAGTAAAAAATTACTCTTTCCTTTTTTAACAGTATTGCTGCTTGACTGAAAACTTTACGAGAAGTCGCTCATAGATCTTTTATGGGAGCTTCAGCAGACACATTTTGGAAGCTGTTACTTAATATGATGTCACTGGGTCTCCAGGTGAGTAAAAGCCCCCAGTAACTTTTCTTTTGAAACTTTCTTGTGGCAGCTGTTTCCACACATGATTCATAACTTCTCTGCCTTAAGAGCTGTGGCCATTTAAACAGCCTCAGCTAACAAAAGTACGGCACACACACCAGTCCAAAATTAAGCACAGATGCTCTCAGTAGTGTGAATTGGGTGGTGAGTTCACTACAAAATACCTGTCCCCACCATCTTGTGCTTATTTAGAATTTTGGATAGCATTTTGTATGATTAATTCACTGTATGGATACTCACTAGTTGCACAATGTACAACCACAGCAGTTGTACAAGAATAGCTGATTGAAGATAATCTGACCCCATTTTATAGGCAAGGAAACAGGTCAAGGAAGCGAAGCCATGTGGGGTAAGAGTGGGACAACCGAAGTTAGGCTTCAGCTCTTCCTCCCTTCTCTTCCTCCCTCCATGTTGCCATCTTGCTGAAGTTGGACTTTGATAATTACTGTGCAAATGAACCTTCAATAGAGTAACCTGGGGAGATGTTTACATTCTCAACTCTATGTGAAGGTAGCTGCATAAACTGATTTTCATCTAATTCAAATAAATGACTAAATTTCTATACCTGACCCAAACTATATCTGCCTCATTGGAATCCTCGTTGCCATTTGTGGTTAAGAATGAATCACAACGGCAGAATCAGGCACAGTGACTTTACCAGGCTCTCTGATCACGAGCTTAAAATAAGTCATAGCTGAAAACATACTTTCAGCTATTGTCTCATAATCAAATATTCTAGTCTGAAGTTGTTTGGGGATCCTTTGAAGCTTTGCTATTCAGTTCTGATTATTAATGGCAGTTAAGAAACTGTGGTAGGATTGAGAAATTACCACATATTCTCATGGCTTCTTAATGCGACCTCTGATAGCAAAGTATGTTTAGCACTTGATGCTACTGTCAGAAAATGACTGCAAGTAAGTTTTAACATGGAAACTGGAGAGAAAAAAAAATGAGGGAAAAAAGAGCTAAAGGTTGAGAGAAGGGAAGAAAACCAGGAAAGAGCTGTGGAGACAGATGCTGAGGAAGACAAGAAGACGAATCATCTACTGTGAGGTTTAAAGACCAATATTATGTTGAATAATGAACATCAAAAGTGTGCTTATGCACTTTCATGTGTAAAATACACGGAGCTGGATGTGTGTCATTTGCTGATTCTTACTTTGGAAGTTTACTGTATGTGAAAATAAACTATAGCCTCCTGCTGTGCAAACCTGAAACAGTCCTCTACAACATGCAAAAAGCAGCTCAGTATCAAGTCAGGACAAAGCTGAGAAATTCAGATGCAGATTTTGAATCACATTTGGAAATGAGGACTTTTGGATCTGGGGTTTGGCCCATGTATAGTCAAACATAAAAACCAATTTTATTGCTGGAGACTGGAAGTGTCCAGCACTTTCCCCTGTAAACTCCCACATGGTAACTTCTTGTGCAGCCAAACCCTCTCTGTCGTTTATTGTGTGGCATACCCAAGCCAGCGCTGCTTCACCCAGCTGAATTCTCTTGAAGCCAGCAGAGAGACTTTACTCGACATTTTAAAAGCAGCTGTAGCCAACAGTGTGTAAATGAAAGGAGAATTCAGACCCAAATGACAAGAAACTGTGGACTGCAATAGTAAAATTGACTTTCTGTTCTCATATCTTTTCACCTGTAGTATCAGGGACAAATCTTTCAGTTCTGTAAACAGGCATAAAATGTGTTTTCCTTAATATTTTTGATAGAGAGCTACAAATGCCTTTTTAGCCTGATTTCTCAAAGTGTGAGGCTCACAGTATCTTATTTTCTGCCTGCCACCTGCAGAAAAAAGGTCTCAATGAAATTTGATAGATGATCAGAAGTCTCAAAACGAATTATGATCACAGGAGGTTTGTGAAACTTAATGGTTTGAAAAAAAGCCCAGCATATTGGCTCACTAACAGGAAACAAGTATTTGGCTTGGCAGAAGCCCACTCACCAGCCTGCGTGTATGATGGCCAGTCAGCATGCACGTACCTAGCCAGAGCACTGCTGCATCTCGGTGACTCGCCATGTCACAGAGGAAGAAAATAATGCCCAATGAAAATAATAAAAGGCTTTTTTGAAAGTTTATAATTTTGGCTGCCCATTTTATTCTAGTAGAGGTTATGCATCAGAATTTAATAGAATTTCACTAATATGGAATACTTATCAGGATTTAATGACTATTTAAAAATGTACTTGATATATTGCAGTGCAGAACAAAGAACTATACACTGAAATCCAATGTATACCCTTGCGAGCTGGCCAAAGCACAAAATTATTTTTGTCTTTGGGAACGTCTGTCAAAGGCAATGACGTTGGTGACAGGACAGCTCCGCTCAGGGACACCCCTGTCCTCTATTGCCGTTCCTCAACAACTGCTTAAAGTCTTACCATTCACTCCGTTTTCCTGGCACCACTCACTTCAGTTTTCAGGCCAGATCCTCAAGGGGCTTTAGGCACCTAGTTGCCACTGAAATAAAGGAGGGAGTGAAGTGCCTGAACACCTGCCTGAGCATCTGGGGCAAGATCACTGCCTGGGCTCCAGACACACCACTGACACCCTGAGCCCGCGCATCCCCCACAGATGGGTTGTTATAGGCAGAGGAAGGGCCCCGCATTCCAGCTACAGCAGCCGAATCCAGGCCCGAGAGCACGTCCTGTCCTGGGTGCACTTTGCCCGCCTCCTGGAACCTGGTCCTGCCTGCCCCGTACATCCCATCTGGGCTGAGAGTATGGGATGAAAATGGGGCAAAGAGGGGAATGGCGTTGCAGTGGTGGTTGATACTTTACTCCAGCCAGCTGGTAATGGAGTGACTGTTGCAGTTTCGTGACCCAGGTAACCCCAGCAGCCCTTCCTCACTTGCCCAAGGGGAGTGTGCTGACAGGGAAGCCGAAGCCCCATCCCCTCAGCCTTTCTCGAGAGCTGAGCTCCAAGGAGCTCAAGGGAAGGAAAGCCCAGGCAGCTGGGCAGCCCCACTGATGTCCACACCAGTTCGGCTCTGCACAAGCTTGTCCCAAACCAACTTAGAGAGCAGGGAGGGCTTGTTCCTCGCTGCTTTGCTTGCAGTCAATTTGCAAAATAATTCCTCCAGGATGATCACACAGAGCAAATGAAAAGCTCAATCCTGAATCCTCCACTGGTGTGGGTAATCCCTGTTCCAAGGAGTAAAGTCTCTTGTTTAAATGCAAAATAGAAAATCGAGGGTTCAGAGAAAGTGTAAGCGTTGGATAGCATGCTTTGCACGTATCGGATTTAATAATTACTATTTATTTTTAATTAATGATCTCTGTAAAACCAAAAGAAGACTGATAGCAGAGGGAGTCGTGATTTGAGTGGGATGGAAGTTAGCATATCAGAGAATAAGAATCTTCAAAACTAGCCAGGAAAGAAAGAAGCTTGGTTTAATTTTGCTGAGGTTTTTAATAGGTTAAAGGTGATGTATCTATGGAGAACAGTAATTAAAAGAAGAAATAAAGAAGCTGCAGAAAAAGATAAAGATTGTTAAGAAGTTTTAGGAAGTGGAATAAGCTACAGCCAAAAGCAAATGACATCATTCTGCCGGGAAAAACAGACAAATACAACATACAGAAATACACAGAAAAAAAAAGTCATTTCTGTAGAGAATATTACACTCCCTCCACAATATTGCCCTAATTAGAAAATATACCATAATGAACATCAGTTGCAAAGCAAAAAGACAAAGAAGAGTAAAATTCAAAGTCCAAAGGTGGACAGTTGTTGAGAAGGAAAGATATTATTTTCATGAGATGATGAAGGAAAAGGGTGTAAAGTTATGGAAATATTCACTTTTGGAAAAATGAAGTAGAGGATTATTTGGTTTTATACAAAGGTGGAATGTTGCCTGTTTTAAAATAAATTCTAAAATTCACATTGAATTCTGTGGGTTTTCTTTTCAGTAAAGTCAAAGTACTGAGTTTAACTCCCTCGCAGATATGTTGTATACAGATTAAATTATTAAAATCCAGTATTCTAGAGAAATGAAGCTCTCAGTCAGCGGTTCATTTGCCAGCTCTGGTACAGGTTTGGATGTTTTGGGGTTTTGGTTTTTTTTTGGTTTTGGTTTTTTTTTTTTTTTT